>PVJI01012316.1:0-25719 GCA_004026765.1 Micronycteris hirsuta | reverse complement strand
GGAACGAGCCTTGCGAAGCCCCTTCTTCCGGGGCCACGAATCCTGCCGGGTCGGGGCCGTACCCTCACGGCCTCACTTAACCCCAATCACTCCCTCGGAGCCCCGTCTCCCACTGCGCCACCCCGGGGTGTCAGGGCTCCAGCACGGGACTTCGGGGGGCACCGATATTCTGCCCCCCACACTCCTCGACGATATCAATCGCCCTGAAGCTTTGTGAGGAGGCCCGTGGACCACAAAGGCCGGGAGGCACTGTGAGGGCTCAGACTGGGGAGGGGCGTGGCGGGGGGCGGCGGGCAGTGACGGCCTCCGGAACAGGGACCTAGAGGATGGGGACAGGGGCACCGAGTGGTCGAGCAAAGGCGTGGACTGGCAGTGCGTCTGGGGACGTGTGTCTGAGCCCAGAGGGCCCCCGGCCCTGTCTCCAGTCCTCTCGACGCCGCGCCGCCTGTGAGCTGCGGAAGGTGGCGCCAGGGTCAGTGCTGGGGAGGCCGGGTCACAGCGGCCAGGACGAGAAAGGGCCGGCCCATCCCTGTGGCAGCAAGCGTGGGGGGCACAAAGCTACTCCCCTGTGACATTGGCTGTTGAGTCACATCCTGGATGAAGGGACAAAGGTTCTTCCCCCCAAACCCGAGAAGCCGCCGATGCTTGGGGTTTGTTATAATTTTATGGCTAATAGATCATATCGCCCATGAGAAGAATTCATAATGTGCAGATGAAGAAAAACAATTTATTAATGTTAATAAATCCTCCAATAAAACTTCCAGGAGGGCCCATGGTGATAAATTGAATAATTATGAGTATAATTATGACTAACTAGAAGTATAATTTCATGCTAATGCAATAATAATGACATAAAAGTGTAGATCATGAATTTTAACTGCTTAGTTATTTCACATTTCCACCAGTATGGACCGAAAAAAAAACCCGTCTGAAATCTGATGCGATTGTGCCTGACCGAGAGAGAGAGGTTCTTGGTTTAGCGAGACGCTGATTTGATGATCTTCACGGGGCTGCGGAGAAGCCGTGTGCTAATGAGGAGCCTGCGGTGCTCAGGCAGCAGACCGCGGCGCCACCCTTTCCTGCGTCTGAAAAGCCCTGACGATCCCTCGTTTCACCGCCAGCGGAGGGAGGAGGAGGCGCTCGACGCAGCGGAGGGGAGGGCGGAGAATCTGCACGCCAGTCGGCATTTGATGCCAAATGTTTCGGGAAGGATGAGCGCACGCACAGATGTGAGTGGCTCGGCTCAGCCACGCGTCGTCGGGGGGGGGGGGGGGGGGGCCACGTCAAGTCCGTGGTGACCGGGCCTCTGAGCGGCAGGACGCCGAGGACGCGGGAGGCGGCCCTCCATCGGCACTCAGGGTGCACCTGGGCCGCGCAGCGTGTGGTCTTCACTCCTGCGGCTGGTAGGGACGCACAGAGTCGTCCCTGTGCCTCGTCGGAGCCTGGCAGACGGGCCGAGGTCAGCACCAGGGTGACGCGGGGAAGGAAGGCGGGGGAGGCCCGAGGCCAGGCGGGGAGATGCCCCCCACGCTCCCAGGGCTCCCCGTGCCAATTGCAGATTACTTCTCACGGACGCCCGGGAACAGGCTGGGCTTGGTCGCTACTCTGTCCTCGTGGGGACCCAGGAGAGAGACCTCCTCCCAAAACGGCCGGAGTGGACATTTGCGGGTGAGAACCTCGGTTAATCTGCTTTCCAAAGTGCCTACCTGCCCCCCCAGCCCCCCAAAGTGTGTGCACGCGTGGCCCGGCTCCACCGCCACCGTGGGCCGGTCTGGGCTCTCCACCACCCCGCAGACCCGCGTGTCCGCCGGTGCCGGGACGTCGGCAGCCCTCACGCAGGAATCTGACGCCTGTGCGTCCTCCGCAGCGAAGGTTTGGTGTGAGTGGGTGTGGTGTCCGCCTGCCGCTGGCGGCCCCTCCCCGGGCTCTGGCGTCCTTCCGCGCTGGCCACGCGGCCCTTCGCTGAGCACGCTCTCTGCCCGCTGGCCTTCTCTCGAAACCGGAGGACTGCTAAGTTTAACGACGTCTGATTGATCCGACTTTTGTTCTGTTTTCTCACTTTCGGGGCACATCCCTGAACTGCTGGCCTCGCCGGGTCGAAAAGACTTTTTCCTGCGCAGCTGCCAGAGGGTTAGAGTTTGGGCCTCACGCTTAGGGCTAGAAACTCATCTTGAATCAGTGTTTGCACTTGGTGAGCGAGGAGGCTGAAGTTTTTTCACGTGTATTTCTGAATGTCCCGGTGCCACATGGTCAAAGACACCGTTTATTTACCAAACGCCCCTGGGACGTGGCCCCCGTCAGTGGTGCGCACCGCCGTCTATTTCTGAGACTTCTCATCTGCTCTGTTCCCCCGTTTACCTGCTCCCGAACCCGGCCCCTGCGTCTTGGTCGCTGAGTCTTCGTCCCCCCGGGCGCCGGGTGGCGGGAGTCCTCCAGCTCTGCGCTTCTGCTCCACGCCGCGTGTTTCCTCCAGGCTCTCTGCACTTGTGAGTGGACTTCAGAATCGGTTTGTGAGCTTCTGCAAAAATGCTGGAAGAGGTTTTGATCGGCTCGGGGTGATCGATTTAGGGAGACTGGGTGTCCCAACAGCCCAGGGCCCCCGGGGCCGTGACCGCTGCGCTCACTCGGTTCTCCCGAGGGTCCCTGCGCTCGGTGCCAAAGTCGGCTCCCCCTCGCAGGCGGTCTGTCGTCAGAGCTCTGCCTGAGGGCGGAGCAGCTATTTCCAACTGCTCGGTGCAAGTCCGTAAAGGTACAATTGACTTCAGTATATTAATCTCGCGCCCTGCAATGACGCTAAGCTCACGCACTCTTTCCAGTAGCTTCCACGCAGACTGCACTGGGTTTTCTGAACGTGCCGTCACGCCACCCCTTTGTGAAGATGGCCGTGCTTCTCTCTGCAAAGCCTGGACCGAGCGCGTGATGGACAGACCTCCACCCGGTGGGCGGCACTGCTAGAGCGTCGAGCTCCGCCGCGCCTGGAATCGCACGTGGGTCCTCCCTGGGCCCGGGACGGCCTGCAGCCCCAGACGCGCCGCTCCGGCCCGTCCGCGAGAATTCTGTCAGGGGCCCCGCCTCAGCTTATGTGGGGGGCCGGGGGGTGTTGTTTCGGGCTTTTTAGATACATTTTTGCGTCTCCTGAGATGAGCGTAGGTGTTTGCGTTTCCGATGGCCACTATGGTCAGTTGCGTTAACTGGTTTTCAGGTGCTTGGAAACCTCACGCTCCTGAGATAAATCCTGGTGCTGACGATGTGCTTTCTGCTGCTTTCTTGGATTCTATTTGCTAAAATTTTGTCAGGGAAGTTTGCATTTACATTCCTACGAGACATGAGTCCGTGGCTGTCCTGTGACGTTTCTGCGTGTCGGCGGTTCCGGCGTCTCCGTCCCGTTGACCGTGACGACTCAGCCCCTCCTGCCCGTGTGACGTGAGACCCACCCCGTCCTGCACAGGGCGGGGGGGGGGGCACCTGCGCTGGGGGTGTCTTTGTTTTCGGTTCTGGTTTTTGGTTCTTTTTTTTAGTGCATGGGAGTTTCGGCCATTTTTAAAAATCTTTCCAAAAAAGCAGATTTGGTGTTTTTTTCCTTTTTTTAAGTATATTTTATTGATTTTGCTATTCAAGTTGTCCCATTTTCCCCACTTTTATTCCCCTCCATCCTGCACACCCCCACCATCATTCCCCAACCCCGAGCTCATGTCCATGGGTCTCACATACAAGTTCTTCTCCATTTCCTGTACTGTTCTTACCCTCCACCTGTCTATTTTCTACCTGCCATTTATGCGACTCATTCTCTGTGTCTTTTCCCCCCTCCCCCTCCGTTGCTGATAAACCTCCGTGTGATCTCCATTTCTGTGGTTCTGTTCCTGTTCTAGTTGTTTGCTTAGTTTGTTTTTGTTTTTGTATTTTTAGGTTTGGTTGCTGATAGTTGTGAGTTTGTTGTCATTTTACTGTTCGTAGTTTTTTTATCTTCTTTTTCTTAGGTAAGTCCCTTTAACATTTCATATAAAGAGGCTTGGTGATGATGAACTCCTCGAACTTGACCTTATCTGGGAAGCACTTTATCTGCACTTCCATTCTAAATGAAAGTTTTGCTGGATAGAGTAATCTTGGATGGAGGTCCTTGCCTTTCATGACTTGGGTTACTTCTTTCCAGCCCCTTCTTGCCTGCAAGGTTTATTTTTGAGAAATCAGCTGATAGTCTTATGGGAACTCCTTTGTGGTAACTGTCTCCTTTTCTCTTGCTGCTTTTAATATCCTCTCCTTATCTTTAATGTTGGCTAGTGTAATTATGATGTGCCTTGGTGTGTAATTCCTTGGGTCCAACTTCTTTGGGACTCTCTGAGCTTCCTGGACTTCCTGGAAGCCTATTTCCTTCTTCAAATTAGGGAAGTTCTCCATTATTTTTTCAAATAAGTTTTCCATTTCTTGTTCTTCCTCTTCTCCTTCTGTCACCCCTATGACTCGGATGTTGGAATGTTTAAAGTTGTCCTGGAGGTTCCTAAGCCTCTCCTCATTTTTTTGCATTCTTGTTTCTTCATTCTTTTCTGGTTGAATGTTTGTTTCTTCCTTCTGGTCCAAACCATTGATTTGAGTCCTGGTTTCCTTCCCGTCACTGTTGGTTCCCTGTACATTTTCTTTTATTTGATTTTTCATAGCCTTCACTTTTTCATCTAATTTGTGACCATATTGAACCAATTTTGTGAGCATCCTGATTACCAGTGTTTTGAACTGTGCATCTGATAGGTTGGCTCTCTGTTCGTCACTTAGTTGTATTTTTTCTGGAGCTTTGATCTGTTCTTTCATTTGGGCCATTTTTTTTGTCTCGGAGCACCTGTTACGTATAAGGGGCGGAGCCTTAGGTGATCACCAGGGCGGGGTAACCCACGTGGTTGTGTTGTGACACTGTCTGTGGGGGCGGGGTCCGAGAGGGAACACTGCTTGCTCCGCTCTCTGCTGGTTTTCAGTCACTTCCCCTGCCACCCACAAGCTAAGTGGGCCCTTCTGTGCTGATTCCCAGGTGGGTGGGCTTGTGCACGTTCTAGGACCCCGTGGTCTCTCTAATGAACTCTCTCCTGTGAGGCTGGGAGTTTCTCCTGCCGCTTCAACCCCCACAGGTGTTTTCAGTCAGAGGTTTGAGGCTCTATTTCCCGCTGAGCCCTGGGCTGTGGGTCTGTCTCGCTCCCCAGTCGTTCCCCCCGGTTTATCTGCACACGAACGTGGGACCGCCCGGTCCTCCAGCCACCGCCTCGCTGTGCGTCCTCCCCGCCCCGCCGCCCGTCTCCGCCCCTCCTGCTGGTCTGGATGAGTGTTTCTTCTTTAACTCCTTGGTTGTGAGACTTCCATGCATTTTGATTTTCTGGCCATTCTGGTTGGTTTTTGTTTTTAATGTTGTTGCTGTCCTTTTGTCTGTGCGAGGAGGCACAGTGTGTCTCGGTTTGGGGTTTTGTTGGCTTTCTCTGTTGTGTGTCCTCCTCACAGCGGCCTCCACGCTTCGCTTCCGGCCCGTTTCCTCCCGCCTGCGTTAGGGGTCGTGCAGCTCGCGTTCAGCTCCCGAAGGTCCCGGGTGACGAGGTTTCTTCCCTTCCCGACGCGGACACGGTGGGAGGGGGAGGAGCCGTGGGCTGATCCTGAGACACCCCCAGGAAAGAGCAGCTCCGCTGTGGGGCTGAGGCTGGCTCAGCAGGGGACGCGGTCGGCGTGGGGACCACAGGGCTTCCGGGAGAAACAGATGAGACACTCGGGTCTGCATGTCAGGAGAGCGTGAAGCCGCTTCTGCACAGGGACCCGTGAGGCCCTCCTCGCCCCTGTCCTCCCCTGAGCTCCAGCCCTGCTGCCAGAAATGGGCTGCAAACCGGGAGCTCGAAGAGAAACACGGGGACAGTCCGAAGGTGCCCGTCCTGCCCTCCGCCCCCTGCAGGCTTCCAGCCTAAAGCAGCGTGAGCGGGTGGGGGCAGGGGGGAGCTCTCCATGCTCCCGAGCTCAGCAGCGACGTCTCCTCGGTGGAGCAGAGGCCAGAGCCCTCGACAGCCCCGGTGACCAGGAGGGTCTGGGCCGCGAGGTCCAGCTCTGGCCTGGAAAGATTAAGCGGCTACAGGTTCGGGAGGGAGGCCTGGGGGGTAAACACACAGTAATAAATGCCACCGCGCCCAACCACACCGCGGCTGCACCGGCGCCCAACCACACCGCCGGCCCGTGCGTTGGGTTCGGTTGGCAGAAGCAGAGGGCCGTCCGTGCACACGGCAGCCGACTGGAAACCGGTCTCCACGCTTTCGTTCTGCAGACACCGTCCTGCTCCCCGCGCCGCACTGTTCGGGCACTTAGTGCGTGCCCAGTCTCCAAACCTCCCGCCTCACTCAGCGTGCGCTGCTCCGAAAACAAGGTAAGAAGGAATCGGCAGCTCTCACGGGGCTGGTTCGCGAACAGACACGGTGCGTGTTGTTTGTGGTGACCTGGTGCGTGTTGTTTGTGGTGACCCAGTGCCAGAAGAGGCGTTGCCGGGGAGACACAGCGTTTCCAGTGCGTGTGTCAGTCCGGGGGGGAGTGCGAGCGAGTTTGGGGGGACTCTGGTGGCCCCGTGTGACCTGGCGCTGGTCGCCCGCGGCCACGTTGTCAGACGGGATGGCCGCCGTGTCCCCGGTCCATGAGGTGGTGAAACGGGAGCCTGGGAGCCGGTGACAGGCACAGGGCGCCCAGGGGACTGCGTCCCACGTGTGCGCACGTCTGAGAGGCTGCGCAACAAGGGTGAGGGGCAGAGAGGGAGGGAAGAGAGGGAAGAAACTGAAATTAAACACGAGCTTTCCTTCTGGATTTAATGGAAACATTTATCTTCTCCTTTCAAAACCCCGGGGTCCTCACAGGGCTCAGACCTCTCCTGGGGTCCTCCGTGGGGTGCACCCCCACATCCCCTGTCCTTGGACGTCCAGAGGGCTCACGTCTGGGGGGAGGAGGGGGGTGAGCATGGGGGTGGGGGCGGCCCTGTGGCTGCCACAGATCCCCAGCTAAGGCCCCCCGGTCACAGCGGCCACCCCTGGGAGCTTCTGCGTCCCTCGTCAGAAGCCCCAACTCTGTCCACTTCCCCACACACAGACCCTTTGTTAAGCTCTGCACAGTCACCAGCTCCCTGAGGCCCCTGAGCCTGTCTGCTCAGAGCTCACCTGTGAGACCTTATGAGGGGGCTCTTGGACCACCTGGGGGCTGGGGGCACGCTGCTCAGTCTTCCCTCTCTTCTCAGAGTCCCGTCCCGCAGAGCCTGGCAGTCCGCACCCTTGGGGGATGCTCCGGTGACCCGTCAATAAAGGCCCGGATGGACTTCTCCACCTGCAAGGGGAAGGGCCGCGGCGTGGCCCAGCTGATGCTGAAAACGCATCGGCAACTCAACGCCAATCCCTGTTCTTAAAACCACGGACGTGAGGGACGGAAGGGGCTTCCTCGGTCCGAGAGAGGTTGTGTGCTCACGCACAGCGAGGACTCCCAGACTGTCCCCAGCGACCTCATGCCAGACCCCCGGGCTAACCAGGGTGATTACAGACAGAGATCATTCCTCTCGTGGGCCCGAGTGCCCCACTGGCCACAGCCAGTCTCTCGTCCAATGGCCTGCAGATGTGTCAGTATCGACGCCCAACACCGAAGGAGTCGGTGGGCCTCAGGGGTGTTGGCGTCTGGCTCACGGACACAGGGCCAGCGGCTGGACAGGCCCCTGCCCCGGCGCTGTCGCCGGGCACCAGTCAGCAGACCTGGGGAGGAAAACAGCGGTGCTGGGAAGCAGTGGGTTTGCTCACTGAGGAGGTGAAGGGAGAAACTGAAACTCGCAACTTGCCCGGGAGCAACAGCGCTCAGGACTTGTATCAGCCCATGATTGGTGCGCTCTGCAGTGAGGGATGAACATGTTACAAAGTTTACAAAGTGCGATACTGTTTGTGACATTGTTACAGCCACAGAAATGTTAGGTGCACTCCAACAAATAGACAGAGAATCAGCCAGGGTCCCATGAAGAGGGGGTTGAACTGTGCAAGACGAGGCCACAGAGAAGGAACGGGGTGCTGTGCCCCCCGGGTTCCTGTGCCGAAGGCCTGTCCCCGTGGGACGGTGTCAGGAGCAGGCTGTGTGGGCGATGCGGTTATGCGGGGTCCTGCAGGGGGGCCCCAGGACGAGACTGGCACCCACACGAGAACAGACCCCGGAGCTCGCCTCCCCTGCCCCCCACCTGGAGGGCACAGTGGGAAGGAGCCGTCTGCAAACCAGGAAGGGACCTGGCTGGCCGGCGGCCCCAGGCACACCACTCAGGGACCTCGGCCCGCAGGACTATGGGGGATGAACCAACGGCCATCGGCGGGGAGCCCTCGGCCTGTGGTTTGGCCCCAGGAGCCCGGCTGGCTGCTGCAGGGAGGGACCGGCCTGAGCGCACACCTTCCTGGACAGGGAGTCTCCTTGTCACAGGGCTCGGCCAGGACCCAGGCCGGAGCAGTGGCCCCGCGGACACCCTGGAGGGACACGGGGACGAGCTGGGCCGGCCTGGGGCCTGAGGTGCTGCACGACATTCACCCGGAAGGAGCCAGCGTGGGGCGGTGAGGGCGTTCTCGGCGGGGGGCGGGGGGGTCCCCGGATGTTGGAACAAACAAACAGACGAAAGCCCCGAAGGCCGAGGTCCGTTAGAGATGGAAACGTGGTCGCAGACAAGGGGGAGTGGCCCGGGCTGTGTGTCTGTGCACCTGGCCTCGCTGTGCTGAGCAGCGAGTGATCCATTGGGAGGAAATGAGCTGATCAAAAATCCTCTGACAACACCCCCCGTGTCCCCAGGGAGAGTCACAGAAATGCAGGCACTTACGCGGCGCGTTCTGTTTTCTTTCCTAAAGTGCGGGCGTTCGGGCAGGTGGAGGTGAGGCACCCCCAGGTCTGGGGCGCCCCGCCCGGGTGCACGGCGCCTCCCATTGGTCCCGGGGGTGCCCTGCCCTGGGGGGCTCCTTCCCCAGCCGGGCCGGGCACCGGCCAGGGCTGCGGGCTCCCGACGTGACTGGACACTTGGGAGCAGCCTCACGGGGACCTGCCAGGCAGGCGCTGCTTAAAGCCGCACACGAGCCGCCCTCAACACCCCTGCCAGCGCGCGCCTCCTCTGTCCGCACACCCGACACGCCCCCGCCGGGCTGCGGGCAGGATGCGCGCAATCCTTTCTCAGTCAGGACTCGCCTGTGCGCGAGGGTTCCGGGCTCTGTGAGTGCAGCCGCCTCTCTGGGGCAGCCACCGGCAGCGGCACCATCCCTGAAGCCTCGCCTGGCCGACCTGGGTCAGCCCCGGGGACTCAGACCAGAGCAAGCCCTGAAGTTCTGACCTTAGTGAACAGAGTTTATAAATAGGTGTGCGTGGTCCTTAGAGCTCAGCCCACGCCCCATGGTGGCGGATCGCCTGTCTCTCTCTCTCTGACACCTCCAGAAGAGACTTCATCTGCTTCAATCTAATTATCTTCCAGAAATGATCCATTTTCTATGAAAATGTGTGTGGGTTTATCTCATTCCTGGAAATCATTACTGTGTCATGAAAAATTCCAAGAGTCCCGGCACTCGGGGAATAAAATTAGCCTGGAGTCTAATCTCAGGCAAAGGGCCGAGTGCCCCCCATGTGCGGGGTGGGCAGGTGCTGGAGCCGCGGGGCCGGGACATGCCATCGCCTCCCCCCCAGGGGCGGCTCAATGTCGGGTCTGCTTGGGGAAACTGAGGGAGGGGCACGACCAGGGCCTGCGGAAGTCTAAGGCTGCAGAGAGCTCGGGACTGTGCCCGGAAGGCTTCCCGTGGACGTGGAGACAGAGGTGCCCGTGGTTGCCCGGTGCCGAGGCCCCGAACTCTGGCCTCACGCTGCAGGCGATGCTGCCTCATCTGCTCCGCTCTCCGCCTCGCACTCAGAGACCGTCGGCCAGACGTCAGGGATCAGACGTGAGCGCCTGCTGAGCACCGAGCACACCGAGGACAGACGGTCAGAGTTTCTCTTCCCTCGCTCAGGGCGGACATCCTGGGATGACCTAAATGTCCCTAAAAATCATCACAGTCCTCTCTAGACCTGCCAGTTCACCGTGCAGAATCCCACGTCGCCCCACACGCCACGGATGTGGCCGTCGGCAGCAGCCGGCCTGACAGACCTTCCACCGTGCTCTCGCCACGGAAGACGGTGGAGGCAAAACTCCGCCTTAACAAGGGCACTTCTCCCGAGCCACCTCCTGGGACGCAGAGAGGAATCCCTGAGAAAACGGAGCTCACCTCCATTAACAACTCACTCCATGAAGACGGTGTCAGGCTTAATCAGGCCGAGACGCGGGTGGTAAATCAAACACGCAGAAAACCTCTGCGAGCCCCAGCGCGGCTCCGGAGACACAGCCCGGGTCCGGGAGAGAGCCCGGCACAAAGTGACACTAACGAGAATTGATGACGGCCCCTGAAACACCCCGGCTCAATTACCGCCCGCTGGTTACACAGACGGACAGTCTCCGCCGATGGCCCCTCCTCGGCCGCTGGCTGGGCTCAGCAGGGAGCCGCCGGGACCTGTTCCCACGTGGCAGCCTGGCCTGGAGCTCCTGGGACTCGGAAGGTGCCGTCACTGACACCGGAGCCGTTCATTCCTTCCATCACTGGTTCACTCACTTACTCACTCGGCCAGAAGACACTGTCATGGACGGAAATGTCATCTGCGAAGGCAGGAGAGGAAGGGGGGCCAGTCTCAGTATGAGAAGACCATTCGGCTGTGGGCACGGGGAGCTGAGCCTCTTGGGGGTCGTCCCCGGTGGGAGTCGGGACCCGGGACCCGGGGCAGAAGCTGCGCACGCTCTGAAGGAGGGCCTCTCGCTCCAGCTCAGTGTCTTCGTTGGTTGGCTTCCTTCACACCTGCCACCGCCATGCTGTTTTGACATCCGTTTGTTTATGTCCCCGCCTCACCCCACCCCCACCCACCATGGGACACCCGCTCCCTCCAGGCGGGACGTCGGGACTGCTGCCTGTGTGATGGACCGGCGCGGGCGGGTGGGGGCGGCCTGTCGGTGAGTGAATGAAGGAGAGAGCAAGTGAACGAGTGAGTGAGTGAGGGGCCTGCCCAGGTTTCCATTCAAGTGTTTTCCCTCCTTCTGAGTCTTAAGGGCCCTTCAACTTTCTCAGCAATAAACCTGCCTGGCTGTGCGGCAGATCATTTCTTATTTATTTGTGAGTCAAGTTATCTAAGGGATCTTTATATATTTTTATTTGCTATGCCAGAGCCCAATTTCCCAGAAATATTTGCTGTTTCCTGCCTTGACTCCATTCTCAGCGGTTGCCCCCAGAGCGGCGTGCCAACGGTCCCATCTCTCACCTGGCTTCCCTGTTTGTGTAAAAGTCGTGAGTCCTTCGGGTTCACTCAGGAACGCAGGGCGAGCGGGGCTTGACCTGTCCCGGTCCTTCTGCGCCCACTGCCACTTCGCCTGACTGTGTGGTGTCCCCCGAAACCTGTGGGGCACAGCCTGTCCCACGAGTGAGTGTCCACGCACCTCAGTGCCTTCCCCCAGGGGGCCCTGTGGCTGCCAGTCTCTCTGTGCGGAAATCTCGGCTGTCCCTGGCTCCCGTCTGCAGGGCTGGCTCTGCTCCTCCGGAGCTCCACAGAGCCCCCAGGGTGACGATCCCCCAACCAGAGCAAAGGCGGCAGGTGTCCCCTCACTGAACACAGTTGTGGGGACCCAAGGGCCAGCTCCCTGGAGGCCTTCTAAGGGGCATTTCCTCTAGGACAGATCACACCGGCCACCTGACACTCAAGAGCCAACCTGGTATTAGAAAACCTGTCTGCCCTTCACGGGGACCTCACAGCCTGCAGGAAGAAGCTTCCCTGAGCTCCTGGGGATCCCTGAGCACCTGGGGGGTCCCTGAGCAGGGAGCAGAGGGGGACCCCCACCCCTGCCGCTCTCTTTGCTCATCAGGTGTGAACTCTCACAGCGTGACGGGTCTCAACGACTTCCGTGTTCCAGGCTCTGGCTTGGTTTTATGGCTACGTGTCTTCATCTCGTTCAGAGAGGGCTGAGAACTCCGCGGCACTGATGTAAGTGTTACCTTTTTTAGAACAGGCTGCAGGGCAGGTCCGTGCAGACACACACCTGCTCTGCAGGAAGGTTCCGGAAGATCCCACGGGCAACAGGCTAACCAAGCCCCCACTGGACACAGCTGCTGGCCTGCGGGGGTGGCCCAAGAGGGGCGAGCCTGTGCTCCAGGGTCCGGGCAGCCCTGGGGTTGGCAAGTGGCCAAAGGGCGCGGGGATGCCTGACCAAACCACAGGACACGTGCGGAAGGTTGGACGCAGCCCCAGTGGGTCCTGCTCCCTGACGTGTCTTGTCCAGGCCTCACCTGGTGCTGGTTTGCACCTGTCGCTGCCGGAGGCGGCAGCGTGGTGGGGGGAGCCTGGTTAGGAAGGGCAGAGGGAGGGCCCCGCACACAGGGTGGTCTCCCAGTAAAATAAATCTCAGGGAAAATGCTAAATGTTTCAGAACGGGCAAATCTGGGGACCCTGTGTGTATATCTGTCTCATAAATTCATTGTTGCACCACTGCATGTATGACACAGGAAAATTACGGGAACATCGCAAGTCAGGAATGCTCACCAGAAGCATCCATCATCCCATGGCCGCACGGGGTTAAGCAAACATTCCAGACTGGGTCCAGCCCATCACGAGGAAACCGAGTCAGTAAGCAGTTGTAAAAAGCAAAGACAGGAGGGGTCGGGGTCACGCTCACCTGGCCAGCTGTGGGCAGGGCCAGGCCACACCCTGGGGGAGCTGTGGGGCGGGGGGCGTTGGGGGGGAGCTGCGGCGGAGCTCCGGGGCCTGCACAGAGGCCTCGGACAGCCCCCAGCGCAGCAGTTGGTCCGAAGAGTCCCCATCACTTTCACACCTGGCCGAGTGCTGGCCCCACAGAAACCCGTCCCCTGCAGGGACGGGGCTCCCTGGACCAGACGTGCGGAGGCCGCACCCGGGCATCTGGGCTCCGGGGCTCAGCCAGGGCACTCGCCTGCCGGGGACGCAGGACGCTGTGCCCGTGGGCACACACGCTGGACAGCTGTCCTCCGGTCTCAGCGCCGGTCCATGCACCACCAGGACCAGGGTCACACCCCGAACCCAGTCCCCTACCCCTGCGGAGGAAGCTTCCTCCCCACCTGCTCTCTGGGGATGGTGGCATCTCTGCAGGGCGGCGGCCGTGGCAGGGACTGGCTTTGGCCTGCAGGTTGTGAAGGGAGCTGAGTGGGACGTGGTTCCTGGGGGGCAGGCTCCCCTGCGTCTCAGCGGCAGGTTCCCAGGTCACCGTGTCCCGTATTTGAGAGGGTGGCCGTCACAGCCCGGGACCCCGGTGAGGCCGTGTGAGAGCAAACTGCCAAGTCTGGCCATGGGACCAGAGTCCTCGGGACACCGTGAGTCCTGCGCTCACCGTCACCTTCAGTCCGCTCTCCCCTGGGGACCGGGGCTTGTCATACCTTCAGCAGTGACGGGTGTCCGAGGGAAGATCTTTGTCACGTGACCAGCCATGTGACCTTGAGATTGGTCCTGGCTGTGCTAAATACGGGTCAGGCTGTTGCTGCAGCCGTGTCCATATTGACAAGTTATTGACACCAGCCCACGGGCCGTGGTGACCGGCTGTCAGGCCTGCCGGCCACACGCAGACTCCAGCGGGGCCTCTCAGGAGGGACGGCATCTCGGCTCCCCTGCCGGTGCTCACGTCCGGCCTTAATGAAGAAAGCCACCTCCGTCCACAGTCTCTGCCCTTGCACGTCTCCCTTCCTTCCGGGGTTTTCTCTGGTCTCAGCTGAATGCATTTTAACACCTGCATCATTGACGGAGAATGGGGCGGTGGGGGTGTTGTCTGCATAATGCTCACTTTCTATGTAAATACGCGACTCAGGCAGACGTCACAGTCCCCGGTCTGACGGGTCCCGAGGACATGCACCGGTCAAGCCTGTCACCATGCCGGCGGCCACAGACGCCCCCAAGCCCGGGGTTTTCTGTGAGAGGTGCTTGCTCTCCCGCCAACCGCCTGCAAGCGGCTGCACGCAGGCGGGTCCAGGCTGGCTTGTCCGGCGGCTCAGCTGCAAAGCCAACACCAGAGTGGCCCCTGAGGGTGGACGCCAGGGGCCAGGCAGAAGGGACGGAGCCACCGGGCGCTCCAGGGCCAAGCCGCACGAGCCCTGGCTCACTGGATGCCGTGTAACGCCAGACGGGCCGTGGCCACACCCGAACGCACTGGGACAGGACCCCACGCCCCACGCGCAGCAGTGGGAAGAAGGCTGGACAGTCGCTGAGGGGCAGCGGCGTGGCCGTGGGTTCTGCGTGTTCGCACGTCAGGAGAATCGGCTCTGGGCCCCGCACGAGGGAGCTGGGGCTAAGGCCGCGGCCGTGCGCAGACTGGGGCTTGACCCGCCGACGCAGGTGAGCGCCCGGGGTGGCACCTGGCCGAAATCTGCAGGGTGCAACGCCCGCCCGCGTCTTCCTCCGCAGGAGGCGTCACTCAGAGCACAGCTGGCTGGAAATCGAACCTCGACGAAACCTCGAAATCTCCGTGCAGATGTAAACCCCTCGCAGCTGCCAGAGTTCATCAAACAGGCCGTTTTCCAACGCCCGTAATAATTCCGAGACCGTTATTAATAGTCGCCTAAGTTCTATTGGTGCCACGCTGACTTTTTTCGCTTATGAATCACTGCCAATTACAGGATCCTTGAAATCGAAGAGGGATTCCAGCTAACCTGGTTGGGGGAGATTAGCTCCGGATCAATGATCGTGCGTGAGAATGTTCCAGGAGACTGAGTCGGGTGCCAGCCCCTCAGTTCTCAGCAAGAGAGCACCCCGCCCTCAGCCCCTGTCCCTGCGTCGGGGGGAGACGGCTCGCCGCTCAGCAGTGGCCGACCCAGTAATCAAGCCACGGACGGCGTTGTCCCACAGGCTGGCAGCTTGGTGTCACGGTCCCTAACGAGACCACCGCAGAAATCAGCGGCTCTGCACTCTGATTGCGGCCAGAAACGCAGGTTTGCGTTCAAGTATTCTAAAACAGAAATGGACATTTGGGGGTGTGGTCCTTCAATATTTAATTAGACCGTCTCTGACAACCGCACACAGAAGGTCAACCCAGTTAGACACCTGTCCCGCGGCCCCCAGAGCCACACGCCCGCGCCGGCACGCACGCCTGCGCCTCGGTTTCCCTCACCGTCGCACAACTGAGTTTCTGTTTCTTCTCCTTCCCGTCGCCTCGTTCCCCCGAGTGCTGCAATGCTGGAGGAAACCTTGTATCACTGGGGAGTCGCAGGTCTGACGGCCTTGTTACATTCCGCATGCTCATTTCCAACGTTAAGTTAGCAAATAATTAAATGTAAAAAAGACTGTCCCTGTGCCACCTAAACCGTCCACCGGCTCCCAGGGGCTCCCGCGCTGGGCGCTCCGAGACCCTCCCTGAGGGGCAGAGCCCTAAAGCACAACCCTCCCCACCCCCCACCCCCGTCCGTCTCGTGGGTCACAGACCAGCCGCGGGCTCCACGCCAAGGCAGCCAAGGGTCAGTCCCTCGAAGAATCGCTGCGGGGGCCCCGTCGTGGCTCCAACCCAGAGGTGCTGTCGGCGGGGTGGGGGCTCTGCAGTGCTTCCCACGGCCCACACCACCCAGCTCCGGGGTCGGGGGGAGCTCGGGCATGTTTCCCTCTGGTGTGAGTGACTGCAGGGGGAGGCGGTGCCTCCACGCTGGCCGGACAGGTTCGCCGGGGACACGGCGTTCACCCTGCTGTGGTCTGTTGTTTGTACGTTTCTCTCTTTGATTTCTGTTTCGAAATTTAGAGCCAACTAGCTTCTACCTACCGAAACCCTTCTTTTGACTCTGAATTCTTTTTTATTAAAAAAATACTTTTTTTAAAGATTTTATTTATTTTTAGAGAGAGGGGAAGGGAGGGAGAAATGGAAGGAGACAAACATCAGTGTGTGGTTGCCTCTCGTGCGCCCCGCACTGGGGACCTGGCCCGCAACCCAGGCATGTGCCCTGACTGGGAGTTGAACCGGCGACCCTTTGGTTCCCAGGCCAACACTCAACCCACTGAGCTACACCAGCCAGGGCTTGACTCTGAATTCAAGCGTCCTGACCTTGCATGACGGAGTTCGCGAAAAATAGGTCAGATTCAGGGAAAACACAAATAAGCAAACAGACAAAAGACTACACACACAATGAAGGTTCCCAAACACGCGCACAGAAAAACGTGTGTTACAATGTGTTGTTCCTGAGGCCCGGCCTGGCCGGGGCCGCTGTCTGGGTGCCCCCCTTCCGTCCGCACGACGTCCTTCTGCCCCTCATCCTGCAGTCCGGCGGCTGAGCGGGCCCAGCAGGCCAGGGCTCCGGCCCCTGACGCCCGGGCGAGCGCGAGGGAGCTCATGCTGTCGGGTCTGCGGCCTCGGGCTCCTCTCCGAAGCCGCCCTCACCCACCTCCTCCTCCCTTTGCCAACGTCGAGGTCATTTTCTTTCCAAACTGAGCAGTTCTGACCCCGCCCCGCCAGGGCATTTGTCTGGGGGGGGGGGGAGTCGCTTCAGGGACAAGCTCCCCGTGTCATTTCTGCACCGAGTATAACAGCCAAGGGGACTTGTTTTCAGAGTCGCAGGGTTTGCAGAGGGTGGGAGGTGAGGGGGGTTGCCGCTCGCTTCCTTCTAGAAAGAATTGGCGCTGACAGGTGCTCACGGGAACCCCGCCCCCAGGGGGGTGGCCCCGCCCACCTGTGCCCGGCTTCTTGGGCGTGGGGGGCAGAGGGGCCCAGGCCTCGCCCCTGAGGACGGTCACTCCTCACGGGGTGGGGCCAGTGCCATCCCACGGGCCCAGCTGCACAGTCCTGAGAATCACACCCTGCCTGTCACCGCGGCTGCCACAGCCCCCGGCTGCTCGAGGACGCGAGGACCACGGCCACGCCGTCCCCTGAAACCAGAAAGCCCAGACGTCAGCTCCGCACTCTTCCCCCCGCGCCGTGTAGGGTCCTCGGCAGAAGGAGAGACACCCTCTCGGCCTCCTGGGCATCGCCTTCCGGGAAGGATGCAATGTCAGGGGACAAGCGAGGGCCTGCGTCCTCCAGACGGATGGGACCCTGAGGGCTGGGGCACGTCTGTCCTGCGTCCGCCCTGGCCGGAGGAGAGAGCAGAAAGATGGCTTCTCCCCGGGCCCCTGCCCGGCACTGGCCCAAACCCCCGGGCTGGGCGAGGGGGCACCTGGCGTGCAGCCGCGGGAACAAAGGCCTCAGAGGGCCCCTCCGGCCGCTGTCCCCACACAGGACCTGGCGGAGAGCACCGGGGCCCTCCCGGGGGCTGACGGCCTCCTGTCCCGTCCTGGCGAGTGTGAAGCATCCGTCTTGGCGGCTGCTCCCATCATCCTCGCAAAGGTCAGGCACGTGCCTGGCCCCCGTGGGCACACAGACACGCACGGACCGCGCTCCAGTCTAGACCTGTCAGCTCACCCCAAGGGCGCAGAGCTGGGAGCGAGCCCTCGGCCCACAGAAGTCCTCACTCCGCACCGTGTGCTTGGGTCCTCAGAGGAAGAGCCAGCTCGGGACCGGCCACCGCTGGGGCAGGGGCAGGGGCGGGGGATGGACAATGTCCACCTTGACGGACTGGGCGTGCGGGAGCAGTGGCTTCTCTGTGAAAAGTTTAAGCTCGTTTGGATCTGCCCTTTGAACCCCCGTCCCCGTCCCCGTGGTCTCCTCCTGACAGGCGAGGCGGTAGTGTCCTGCCCTGGGGCGGGGGGGGCGGCGGGGGGGTGGTCAGCTGCCTGCAAGACTCTTCCTGGGGGAGGGGAGAGAAACCGCTAAAATGCAGCCGCGATCCCCTGCTGCTCAGTCCCACCCCAGCTCTGAGCTCCCTTTTCTTCCTTTTTCTTTTAACTGCCTGGAGTTTATTCAGAGCTTGGGGCGGGGAGTGCAGCCGCCACCCCCCTCCCCGTTTCTCTCTTTGGCTCCTGCGAGGCCGTCTGGTTGACCTCCCGGAGGCATCTGCGTAGGACTGAGTCCTTTCCGAGTCCGAGGAGCCGGGACCCAGAAGTCCACGCTTGCACCCTGGCGGCTCTGAGGCTGCCGCGGCCTGGACCTCCGACCCTGCGCGGGCCGGCGGCTACACTGAGCCTCATCTGTAACATGCAAATTGGCTCCTAATTGCTTCATTTATTAACTTTCTGCCGTGAGAACTGAAATCAGGATAATTCATTTTAGTAGAGGGCCTTTTTTCTTTTCCTACAGGCTTTGCTGAAAACAGCCTGCGGTGGTCGTGGGCCTCAGAAACATCCTATGGAGGGGGTGGCTTCTGGCTGTAAGCGAGGGGACCCCCGAACAGGCCCTTCGAGAAACTGAAACCAAGGAGGCGGAACCGTCCACTAACCAGCCGGTCTCAGGGCTGCAGGCGGTGGGAACGGGGCTGGGGGCCGGCGGCAACCGCGGCCTCCCCTCCCTCGGGGCCCCCGAGCCCCCACAAGAGCAAACTTTATTTTTTTCTTTCTTTTTTTTATATTCTGGAATCTGGAACCTGACGTCCATTTTTGAAGGACACCTGGAGGAACGGCCTGCTTTCACGGCTCTGGCTCACGGCACGTGCTCCCACTCAGCGCTCACTGGGGAGGGCTGGGTGGTGAGGCCTTACCCGGGCCCCGCAGCCTGTGGGACCGACCCCGTGTCCGGGCTGACACAGGACGGACGCCCAGCCAGTGCCCCGGCGCTGGCCGCTGGGGGAAGAGCCCACACTCCACAGGTGTTTCTGGAATGTCTGCCTTCCGTCAGCTCCCCAGCAGCCCCGTTCCCGACTCACATTTCAAATTCAAAACTGCGCGCCCAGCCCAGTCGATACCGTCCAGGTCGGAACGACTCCGGTGGCCGGGCCGGGCTGTTCCCAACTGGGACGCTCGCCTGCCAGGGGAGCTGGAGGACTAAGCGAGAGGACGCCTACTTGTCACATCTGCAGGCGCGGAGGTGCTCGGCTGTGCACGTGGCGAAAAGCCAACGGGCTCGAGTTGGTGTTCTTTCTAAATTATAATCCACGTGCCAGCGAAGTCACCTTTAAAAAAAAAGTACAGATCAGTGGACTTTAGTCTCGATTGTCTTTGTGACATTAGAAATTGGGAGTGTGGAGACCTGCAACTTTGCTCTTCTTTCTCAGGCCGTTCTGCATGACCTCACTGTTTATGCGCCTTGTGGGACCAGCCCCCCATTTCCTTGAAGAAGCCGGGTAAGACTCGCTGGACGTTGAATTGAATCAGCTGCAGGAGATTCAGTTTCATTAATTTTCTCCATTTTTTTTTAAATGCCCTATTTCACCCCGGCTGGTGTGGCTCAGTGGATTGAGCGTTGGCCTGAGAACCAGAGGGCCGCGGGTTCGATGCCCAGTCAGGGCACCTGCCGGGGTTGCAGCCGGGCCCCCAGTAGGGGGCGTGAGAGAGGCAACCACACACCGATGTTTCTCTCCCTCTCCCCCACACTTCCACTCTCTAAAAATAAATAAAATCTTTTAAAAAATAAGTTCCCTATTTCATACGTTCCCTCTGTAATAGAATGTTCTCCCTTCTGCTATTTTGGCCGTTGCCTGACAGTAACGTGGAGACCAGAGCGCGGGGACAAACACCAGGCCCACGGGCCGAACCCGGCCTCCACCTCGTTTTATCCGCCCGGCACCGTGTTTCCACCCGGCGGCTCTCGCTTAACTGCTGAGGAGCAGCTACGTGTACGCAGCCCTGAAGTTACATTCCGCCCTTCGGAGGCAACCGTGAGGCGGGTGTGGCCCCGGCAACGCTGAGTCTGACCCCCTGGCGTCGGGTGTTGGTTCGGCTCTTCCTTCCTCCTGACGCAGGTGTTCACAGCCGCAGGGCTCCCCCCGAGGGCGGCCTGTCGAGTCCCGGCCGGCTCCTGGGGAGACGCGGGCGGGGTGAGGCCCAGAGGTTTCGGGGTGTCGAGTTTAGCTTTCACGTCCCTGCAAATACTCTCTGGTCTCATTTATGGCTCCTTCTTCCAGCCACTGGATGCTTAGGGATTTGTTTCATCGCCACACGTTTATGATTTCCCGGTGTTCCTGTGACTGATTTCTCATCCCGTCCCCTCGTGGCTGGAAAGCTCGCTCTGCGTGATTCTAACCAGTGTCCTCGGTCTGTTTACCCGTGCGGCGTGTGGCCTGGCGTGTGGCCTGTGCTGGAGAACGTCCCACACGCACACGTGTGTGTTCGGCTGCCACTGAGCAGACGGTCCTCCGATCGCCGGCCAGACCCCCGGCTCTCACGCCCTCTCTGTCCCCTGCTGACCACCCCGCAGCCGCCCCTCCCGTCCGCCGGTGCCGGCCCTGAAGTCCGCGGGCGCATCATCCGTGTCCCTGTCCGTGTTCTCAGGTGTGCCTCAGGTGTCCTGGGCTCTGCTCTTAGCTTCGTCTGCGTTCCTACTGTTCCGTCTTCCCGCCGGATTCACGCTCGGTCTGACCGCAGGTGCCTCCCTGTGTCTACACACGCAGGTTCCCTCGAAGTCTGTGTCATCCGGCAGCCGTGCCGCCGCCACCGGGCTGCGCGCCGCTCCGCCAAGCCAGCCGCTCAGTCCCGCCCAGCCTGCGGCAGCCCTGTGCGCAGGGGGCCGCCTGAGACAGCGTCCTCTGCGCCCGCTGTCACCGGGCCCCATCCCTTCCTCCTGCCTTCGTCCGGGGCAGCATTTCCCTGCCTCGCCCCCACGCGCTGTTCTGGGCTGTGTTCCGGGTCATCTTCCTTACAGGTTCTCCCATCTCCACGCGGACTTGGTCGCTGTCCGGGGCCCTTTGGTCGGCCGGCGGCACGCATTCGGGGCTTCTCCCCGGATGGCCTGAGCACGACCAACCCCCGCAGCTGTGCTTTGTGTTTCCTAAACCCCGAACACCTTCACCGCGCCTCTGTTTTCAGCAGACAGTTTTCACGTGGCGCCGTGGCGCGGCATCTCCGCCTCTCACCCGCGGCCGCCGGGCTCCAGGTTTCCCCATGAGACGCCCTCGCCCGGAGAACCCACTTCCGCTGTTCCTGCGATTCTCTCTCTGCCTTTGACCTTCAACGGTCCGATCAGCGTGTGTCTCGGTGCAGATCACTGAGTTCCCCTGAGCTTCGATTCGGTCCTGTTTTCTATCAGATTTGGTGGTTTTAGCCGCCATTCCATCAAACATTCCTTCGGAGGCGTCGTCTCTCCCTCCTCCCGGGGCATCAGGCACCTGCGTGTGCTGGACGGTGAGCCTCGGTCTCGGAGTCTTTCTCCGCTTTCCCCACTCGTTTTTCCCTTTCTTTCCTCAGACCCGGCGCTGTCAGCGGCCCCAGCCGAGTCTGCCGGCTCCGCCCTCGCCCGGTCGGGCGCGAGGCCGAGCCCCTCCGGGGCGTCCGGGGGCAGCCACTGAGCGTCTCGACTCCAGGGTTTCGCTCTGCTTTTCTCTAGGGTTTCTGTGCCTGTCTGGGTGCCGTGTGTTCGGTTCTCACCCTCCCCTTAGTTTTCAGACGTGATCTCCATTCGTTCTTCGAACATATTCAAAGCAACCGACGCAAAGTCTGTGTCGACTCGGCGCCGCGCCCGCCGCCCTCCGGGATGTGTCCCGCTGACCCCCTTTCCTGTGCGCAGCACACACCTCCCGTCGCTCCATGTGACCCACTGCTTTTGTCGAGCCTGGGCACTTGGGACCCTGTGATGTGGCCACTCGGAAAACCAAACTCTCCCCGCCAGGCACATGGCCACAGCTGGTGTCCCCACTGCTGCCTTCTCTGTGTCCCCTCAGCCCCCAGGCACCGGCTCTCCGGAGTCCGCACTGCCGCTCACGTGGGGCCTCGCGGGTCCCGCTCAGCGGGCTTGGTCACCAGCGAGGAGGCCTGCGGACGTCTCAAGTGCCTGGAGGTGATGAGTCTCCCAGGCTTTGCCCGGGTGTGGGGGGGGGGGCATCAACACACAGAGGGATGACTGTCACCTCCGCCTTAGCCTTCACCTCCAGCCCGTGTGCAGCCAGGGGTGGACGTGGGGGCCCCCAGACCCCTCCCGAGCATGCCCGCTCCCCTGTGTGTGCACGGCCCCTTGCACCGACACCTAACAGAGCCCCGGGAGCGTGTGAGACATCCCAGAGCCCTGGGGCAACGTCTCACGCCCCAGATCTTCCTCGCAGGCTTTTCACTGAGCCTGCTGCTGTCCGCAGTCTCCGCGAGCTGCGAAGTTAAACAATTTCCTGTCATCGTTTTTGACAAAGACTTTCAGGGAAAAGGCTTTTGCTGCCTTGTGCGAGCCCGAGTCGCGTTACAGAAGACGACCTTGCGAGGGGGGCCTCCCAGGGGCCACCAGACAGGTCGGACGTGACAGCCTGTGCGGAGGGGCCTGGGGGGCGGCCCTGCTTGCCCCCTCCGCCCCCCCCAAGGCGGGCTCGGCGCCCAGCCACGCTGTCGGGGAGGCTCTGGTTTCTGTGGCTTTTACAGCTACCGTGGAGCTGCGGGGAGGAGTGTAAACCAGTGCAGACGGAGGCGCCGCAGAGCTCGCTGTTCGCGCGGAGGCTCAGCTGCCTTTGTTGAACAAATGTTCTCCAGATTGCTGCAAACATTTGGTTACTTTCAAGGCTCTGGAAAAGGTGATTTTGAGAACATTCTGCAGTTTTCCCTCTGCCTCGTGGAGGGGAGGGCTGCTGGAGGCGTCTGTCTGCTCTGCCCTCACCCAGGGCATTTCCAGCTCCCCTGACGGCGAGGGGGAGGGTCCGCCTCAGAGGGAGGCCAGGGGCCAGTGTGCAGGGACAGCTGGGGGCGCACTTGGGCGAGCCTTGGGGAGCATCCCCCCCAGAACAGCCTTCAGGGCCTGTCGAGAGGGTGTCTCCCTGCTGGAGGGGGCTCATTCAGACCTCTGCCCCTCACCGTGCAGGGTGCTGGGTGGCGGGCGCCCGGGATGGGACTCCACTGGGTGCAAGCGGGTTCTCTGCAGAGCCCGCCGCCCTGGCACCCTGAGCTCGCACCCCCACCGTCCAGAACGGTCGGAGACAAATAGCTGTGAGTTTACTCCTAAGCCCAACCCACGTGGCCCGTCCTGTGCACCTTGGCCAGGCCGCTTCCTGCAGTCCCCCAGGCTGGCGACTTAGGCACACTCTTTCCACATGAATGTCCCCCTGGCCCTGCTGCTCCAGAGACCCCGACGCAGGGACAGAATGGCTTCCGCTGCCGCTGAAGCCCCCAGGACCCTCGTTGGACTCCGTGAAGTGATGGAGCTGGAAGGCTTTGCTCCTCACACGGAGCAAGCGGGGAGCCGGGGTGCGCTTCTCCCCGGGAGCCCGACTCCCCCTGTGCCGAGTTTGTCTCCGGCTGCCGCGCGGCTTTGGCAGCTGTTGTCCTCCAAGGAGGGGCCGGCGGCTTCGGGCCCACAGCACGGCCCACTCCTGCGTGGGGCAGGGGTCCCAGCGGCATCGGGGCTCCGTGCCAGCACCCGGCGGGCCCCACAGGCAACCTCGGCCGGGGACACGCATCAGGCCTGCCCGACGAGGGGTCGGCCACTGTCCTCGTTAGAACGGGAGCCTCGGTCTGAGCTTCTTTGTGACTCGGTCGTCCCGTAATTCAGAACCGCGTCGGCTGCAAGCTGCTGCCCTTACACAGTTGGGGGCTGTTTGCAGAAACCAGAGATGTGGTTTCCCCTGATGTAAATTTTACTGGAGAGACCCTGGCGGAGTCTCTGCTGCTTTATGGCGGAGAGTGTGGGGGTGGGGGGCACGGAGGGGAACCACTCGCGGGGCTCACTGGGCTCACTGGGCAGAGATGGGCCAAGGCCAGAGGGCGGGGCGCCACCGCGGGCTTCACCCCGGTGTCACTCCGTCTCTCCCCAACCTGTGTCCCCGGGAGTGAGAGACACCGGGACAGACTCCGGTCACGGGGCAGCGTGTCAGGGGGCCCGTGCCTTCCCCTGGTCAGCATGGGAGCACAGAGGAGGGGGAGGCTCCCGGGGGCCCCAGAGCCAGCAGCCAGCCGGCAAAGCAACCCCCACTGCAGGGGGTCACGCGTCTGCACACTGTGGGGCCATCATCACGACTGGAAACCCCCACTTTGGAAGTAACCCCAGGAGCCCGCCTCTGCCTGGAAAACTGCATGCCTGCGTGTGATCGCCGTGGGGCTCGCAACACCACAACCGGAGGCGTCGTGGGATCGCGAAGTGCCACCGCGGCGAGACACACCTGTTGGGCAGCTCAGACCCCGTCCCTGACGACACCAGCTGCGGCCCCTCTGGAGGGCAGTCTGTCCGTCCGTGTCGTGCGACACCGAACGCCCTCCCACCGCACGGTGAGCAGCCGCGCTCCTCGGTATTTGCCCAAATGACGCGGAAGCTCCATGACACAAACCTGCACACTTGACGTCCACCGCAGCCTTGCTCACGCGTCCAACCCTGCAGGGGGCCCGCCGCCCTTGGCGGGCGGCAGACGAGCCAGGTCGGGCCTGACGCGGGCGCGCCACCCAGCTGAGAGGAAATGATTAGCAAGCCCCGGACAGACACGGAGGAACCCAAGTGCCTGCACCCGATGAAGGCAGCCAGTCTGCAGAGGCCACACGCTGTGTGACTGCAGCCCTGTGACACCCTGGAAATGGCAGAACTGCGGGGAGGGTGACAGCTGTGGTCGCCAGGGTCTGGGGAGGGAGAAGGACGCCCCAGCGGAGCACAGGGTTTCAGGGCAGAGGAACTCCTCCACGTGACACTGCAGTGAGGGACACGTGGCATTCACAGGTGTCCCAGCCCACAGGACGCACAACCGAGGGAGCCTGACGCAGACTGTGGGCTCCGGGTGACGGTGGCGAGCCCGTGGGGTTCATCAAGTGTGACAGATGCCCCACCTTGGGCGGGGGGGTGCTGGGAGAGGGGAGCCGAGGGTGCATGGGGCTGTCTGTGCCTGTGCCCCACCGGAAACTGCTCTGAACAGTCGTTTTGACAAAGGGGGGGCAGAGAGACACCGCAGTGAGGAGAGGGTCAGCCAGCCCGCAGGGGCCCCGAGCAGGGACTGAGGCGCCCTGGGGAGGGGTCGCAGCTCCACAGTGTCGGCATCTGCGGGGGCGGGGGGGGGTGCCGCTGGCGTGCTGAGCGGAGCCTGGGGAGCCCGGGGCTGGCCTCCCACCGCAGGCCCTGAGCGGACAGGCCAGGGCCGTCCGCGGCCGGAGGCGGAGGGCAGTGGCCGGAGGCAGCCACGTGCTGTGGACACTCCTCACACCCCGGCTGCCGCGACCCTCTGTTCTTTGTGCTCCCGTTTTTCCACTTGCCCCGTGTCCTGGGAACTGCTCCCCATCTCATCCATTCCCGTGGCTGCGTCACGTTGCCACGGTAAAGCCACGTGGCTTCACCGACTTACCGACCCAGCTCCTGACAGGCGGGTGACGAGGCATTTTGCATTTTCTTTTCACTGCAAGCGACGCTGAGCTGCGGGCGGCAGGAGGGCCACGGGCCCCTCCCGTCGGGCCCCTCCCATCAGGCCCAGGCGGCACTGTCCGCGGCCCCTCCAGGCGTGTGGGGAGGCTGACGCTGGCCCTGTAAATATTTGATGCCGCATGTAATTCCGGAAGATTCCATCGGGAAGTCACACGTGTCTCCGGGTCATCTCGTTTGGGACTCAGACTGTTAATCGCCTAATTTAAATTTGGATGTCTTCCCTCTTCTCTCCCTGCAACACCCGCTCCCGCTCGTGTGGGGAGCCGGCCCCCCCGGGCGCTGGGACCTCCGCCCCCGGCAGGTGGCCCCCAAATCTGACTGGACACAGGGGACCAGGCGTC
>PVJI01012315.1:11234-52182 GCA_004026765.1 Micronycteris hirsuta | reverse complement strand
CAGGCGGTGAGGGACAAATACCATATGATCTCACCTTTAACTGGATCGTGAACAACAGAGACAGAAAGCAAGCAGGGCATGGACGGAGACATTGAAATTAAGAACAGTCTATCAATGGCCGTGGGGGAGTGGGGAGGGGACAATGGGGAGAGGCGTTTTCAGGAATCACGGTAGAGGACACATGGAGGGAGCTAAGGGGGAGGTGGGAGGCTGGGGGGGAGATTGAGGGAGGGGGAGGGGAAGGAGAGGATGCAAATAACTGTAATTGAACAACAATAAAGTAATTAAAAAATAATAAGAGGGCAAAAAAAAGAATATATAAGATAAATAAAAAGCAAAAATAAATAGCAAATTAAAATGTGATCACATTTTAATATATTCATGGACAATATATTCTAGACACAGGAAGGATAAGTTTGTGCAGGGCAAGAATACTTGAAAGAAGACTCCATTAAAGAAAAAAGATTCAAGCTAGTATGACTTAAAGCACCTCCAGGATTCTTAGAGATGAAGAGGGAAAAGTAGAATTTAAGTAGAAGAAGCAAAATGAAAAAAAATTATGATGCATGTGTTCTTAGCAGTCTGATGAAACCTGTGTATCCCTTATTACAAAGTTTTTAAAAAAAATCATTTTTAAAAAGTATAAAAACAGTAAGAATAAAAAACACAAATTGATAAAGGAACCACGCATATTGAACTGCAAACACTTTTGTAGTAATATATGTGCTTTTTTGTTAATGCATTTGATAACCAGACTGAGCAGTGGGTCTAATGACTCCTATTACTGAAGTAGCTGTGGCTTTCAAAGTTCAAACATAAGTAATACTTTGAGATATCAACAACTTTAACACGATATAAATGTCTGTTCCTTCTATTGGAAACACAGCCATGGTTGCTGATAGCACACGTTCTCAATTGGAAGAAAATGGCAATTTTCTGTGCAAGGTTAAAGAAAATAAGGTGTAATATTTTTCCCAACAAAGTTCATGGACCCCTTCAATTCTATTCATGACCACTAAGTGTCCTACAGATGCAGACTACAAACTTGGAGGAGATAGTGGGACACCATCATTCATTAAGTACTTAATGGGTGTGGGGCACAGTAATAAGTGTTTTATGCTATTCTTACAATATGCTATGAGGGAGATGTGATAAAGGACATTGCTCCTTGAAAGATGAGAAAACTGAGGTCCAGAAAGCTTTATATAACTTGCCTGGAGTCACATGCATAATGAATGCCAGCTGAAAGATTAGAGTTCAACTGTCAGATTCCATAGCCATTGTGTGCTTTCCCCCTGTGGAATACAACCTGGAGAATCAGCAGAATGTTTGAAATGGGCAGACAGAAGATGAACACAGCCAGACCAAGGAGTTGTTCGCAAGAGTAGTGGAAATAGTTAGAACTGTGGGAAAGGACCAGACTTTGGATTCTAAAAGAATGTGAAGAAAAGTAAATGTAAAATCTTTGGAACATACAACATAGCTCTTAAGAAGAGTGATAATGAAAGTAGTATCTAGGAGAAAAAAATAACCTGATGGATTGAACTGGTAAATATTATGGTAATTAGTTTCTGTCCAGAAGACTTTGGAGAAGGTCTAAAGTGACATATTATGCTTATGTGTCACTCTAAATTAAATGAACCCTTTTGTTAATTTTCTGAAAGTCTTTGGTTTTATTTCTTAAGATCTGTTTTTAAATAAAAATCTACAACCCACAAAAATAAAAATAAGCACTTGCTATTCTTAAATATAGCAAAACACGCAACTACTTACCAACACTTGTGCAACTTTCACCATCTGCATCCAGCTTCCACCCTTCGTAACAGGAGCACTTGACGGTGTGCTTGTGCTGCTCACACACTTGACTGCACTTCACGTGGTGGCTGCAGTAATCCACAGCTTCACATGTTTTATTGTCTTTGTTGAGCTGAAGTCCTTCAGGGCAGGAACAGACAATTCCTCTCCCCGGAACAACAGAGCAGTGGTCACTGCAGCCTCCATTGTTCAGGGAACATTCATCTATGAAAGGAGAAGAGATTTTAGGGCATTATCAGTGATTTTGATTAGTTAGATGCTAATCATTGAACTCAATTCCCTAAGGCTGCAATTAGAGTATATATATATAATAATAATAAATATAAAGAAAGCATTTTCAGATTTTTTAGGGGTGCAGATAAGGAATTATGAAAGTATTCATTCAATGACCACATAAAATTCTGTATGATAAGAATTTGGAATTTAAAAATTAATTTCTGTAAAATTTTGGAGTAGAGTCGATTTTACCCAATAGATATAATGTGGGTTCAATGTCCTCATTACTACTAAAGTAATTATGGTGAGCCTTTTAGCAGTTATGCAAAATCTTGAAGTAAACAAATGAATTCAGAAGAAATTTGTGTTCCCAATTCAGAGTGCAGAGGATAGGAAAATAAAGCTGTGTTTTTATATCATTCTCTGCAGACTGTATTTTCTTTTTCTCCTTGTACTTACTTCATTTAGCCCAGGGGCAAAGAAAAAGCAAATAATTCTAACTTCTTTCAGCACTTGCAGTGCCTCAGTGATCATTTCTGGATTTCCTGATTGAGATCACTATTTCTTTTTTTGTTATGAGGAAAGTGACATTTAGAAAAATTAAGCCACCTGTCTAGATTGCTTAATAGAAATAATTGAAGAATATCATTTAAACTTGTCAAAGCCTAGACTTTTTCTATAATTATACATTTCAAACTTTAAGAGTACTGACAGTTTCCTTCATTCGGAATTGCTCTTACAGCCTTCACGTGCAAGCCTCACATTCGTAATGCAAGAGATACTTCGATGCACCAAACTACTCCATCATGGAGAACAAGCTAGGAGAGAAAGGAGTGAATATAGATCATCTAAGTCTGTCACCTTTGATTAGTGTTTTTGTTGTTGTTGCTTCATTTAGTTTATTTATTTCTATATTCTTTGCTTGGAATCTTCTTATTTAAATTTTAGCATCACTGACACACACTTTCATTACTAGGTCAAGGTTATTTTATAGAATCACAAACTCTTTGGAGGAACAAACATTTTATTACATAAATTTATATATAAAAAAAAAAAAAGTTGCCCTGGCTTGTGTGGCTCAATGGATTGAGCGCAGGCTGGGAACCAAAGGGTCACCGGTTCAATTCCCAGTCAGGGCACATGCCTGGGTTGTGGGCCAGGTCCCCAGTGAGGGCCATGTGAGAGGCAACCATACATTGCTGTTTCTCCCTCCCTTCTCCTCTCTCTAAAAATAAATAAATAAAATCTTAAAAAAATAAATAATAAACCTTAAAAAATAATAGTCTTTTTTTGTAATACTTATGCACTAGCAGTTTAACTTCACATCAAAATATGCTAACGTGAGGCTTCAATGTAGTTGTCTGTCCTACTTTCAATCAGGCAGCTTCATCATTTTCTTCAGTCTCACAACCTCAGGATATCTCATTATCGTTCTTACCATTCCATAAACTTGTCTTCATTATTCTGTTGGTGCCACCTTTAGTATTATCTACAAAACATATTTTTAAAATAGCCTTGCTAAATTTCTAATCTCCCCACAGAGAAGAAAATATAACTTTCTTTATATGTGCCCATTGACTAAGGAGATGGTTAGTCAAAAGTGATTGTAAAGCTCCAAAGCTATCAGGCAGAAATCATCATTTTACTGATTAAAGCACATTAAAGAAAGCTATTGTATGAGGATTAAACACTGAGAAGAAAATTAAGTAATATCCAGTTGGTCTTATTACCTAGCCCCCTCCTCTCCTGTTTCTAAAATGTTTGTATCGTCATGATTGGAGCACATGACAAAATTTATTGGGTGGCAGTAAAATTTATTCTACAGGTCAGTAATAGCAAGGTTTTCCTGTTCAGAGTGACTCAATGACAAAAATAATCAGTTTAAGTGTAGCAACAGCACTGACCATCCAGAGATCTAAATGGTGAGCATAGCTATACAATTGTTAGTGAGTTGGATATAGCTAGACTCATCTGCTTTACTTTCAGAAATCTCTAATCATATTTTTAAGAATGTTATAGGCTTACAGGATATAAAAATGTAGATAATGTACATAGGGTTCAGTGTTAAAAATTTCATTTAAATACAATGATTGGAAGGAACAAATACTACTGTGAGTATCAGCATGTGAACTAAAAAGTTCTAGGTTTCTGAGAACAGCAAATGCAATGAAAATTGCAATACCACAGAGATCGCCTTCATCAGACCCATCAGGGCAATCCCTTCTCCCATTGCAGAGTTTCTCTGGCTGCAGGCAGACTGATGTGTCATTAGCACAAGGGTATTTGGGCGGTCCACACAAGAAATTGTCGCAGTCCTCTTCATCGGACTGATCTTCGCAATCAATATCTCCATCACATACCCATCCTTTGTTGATGCATCTCCCTGAAGAAAATAGAAACAAAATGCATTTGAATTTTATAATTAAATCACTGTAATAATGAGTAGTCATTATTGTCTTCAGAGGTAGAACTACTTGTCATCAGTAAGAAATCTATTTGCTGATAGTTTGACAGTTTATTTTCATGACATTTGAATAGTTTTTGCTGTAGTTGTTAAAGTGGCTCTTAGTGTTAAAACCTTGATATTTTATTTAGTTTCAAATTATTGGTTTATCTCACTTAAATAATTATGTGATTAATTGAAAGTTTAATTACAGTAGTTTTAAAAGCAAACTTGAAAGGCCTATTTATATAAGTAGTCCCTTTCAGAGCCCTAAATTTAGGTAAATGCTATTACGTCTTTTAGAACTCAAAATTTAAGTAAATACTTTAGTTTTGCAGTTGCAGATGCCCTTATATTTATATTTATCACCTCAGCACCTAAGTTCCTCACACCCAGGCTTATATCACATGCTCTTTCAAAAAAGCTACATATCTTTGTAGCTAAGGTATATACAAAAAGGACTATAGAAATGGATATTTCTTTATTGACTTTGAGAGGAAAAAATATTATTATTTAACCAGTCTGTCTCAAAATAACAATATAAAATGCATAGAAAGCAATGGTGATTGTCTATGTAAACCTTTTTTCACTACAAATTATTCCTCAATTCCATATTGTTTGCATTCTTCTAATTCATTATTATTTTAGATTTTTCACTGTTAAGTTGTTATGTGAATAAAAAAAATGTACCTTAAGAAAATACTAGTCATTGAATGACTATATACCAATATCCCATAAAACATTGGGGTAAATAAAAAGAATGCATAAGTGCAAGGTTCATCATGTAAAACTTCTTCAATTTTAAAAGATACTAAATTTTAAAATAAACATTGGCAAAAAATGTCTTACTTACAGAAAAAAAAATCCTCTATAGTATTATAAGTCAAATAAGAAAAAAGAAATTATCAGCTCTATAATTAATATAAATACATTTGATAATATTGGACATTAATCATTAATGAAAATACTCAAAATAAAAATTGATGATACTTAACTAACAATAAATTTGATAGAAATGGAAAAACACATACTTCAGCATCGACATCATAAATACAACTAATAACACTAATATTTTGTATCTTCTGGAAATATGATCTAGTGCAATTAGGAAGTAGAAAGAAATTAGGTGTAAAGTTAGAAAAGAGTATCATTATGTTTAGTTAATATAATCATGCAATTATAAATTAATACAAACTAAATAAGTACTATAACAGAGTAAGCATTCCAAAATAGGTAGCTAGTTTCTAAATTTATAAGGAAATCAATAAATTTTACATATACAAAATAAACATAGCAGATGAAATGACCAATTTAAAAATATACCATAAAATAAAGTATTTTGTATTAAAACTAAACAAGAACTTTATAGAATTTATATAAAGAAAATTTTAAAACCTAAAGAAACCTCTACCCTCACCCCCCCAAAAAAAAAGCATTGCATAAAGATATACTTTGGTCTTAAAGAGGATAATTTATACTGTAAAAATACTGCTTTTTCTCCAAGTTAATAGAATCCCAAATAAAATAGTATCAATATTAATATAATAGTATAAGCTTATCCTAAACTTAAGAAAATGAAACTGCAAATATCATTAAGTAAAAAAATGATACTGTATATGCCAAGTATTTAGAAGTATTTTAATGAAGCAGTAAAATATTTTAGAGTAGATCATCAATAAACATATCAAAAATTCAACAACATAGAGATGTTAGAAACCAACATTTTATGTATATCATTTTAAGATACAAAAAACAGCTATTCAAAATAGTAGGGAAATTAATTGCAAAATTAATGATGTAAGAATTACTGATTAGCCTTGGCTGGCGTAGCTCAGTGGATTGAGCATGGGCTGCAAACTAAAGGGTCACTGGTTCAATTCCCAGTCGGGGCATATGCCTGGGTTGCAGGCCGGGTCCCCAGTGGGGACCACGTGAGAGGCAACCACACATTGATGTTTCTCTCCCTCTCTTCCTTCCTCTCTTCCCTTCTGTCTAAAAATAAATAAATAAAATCTTAAAAAAAAAAAGTGAATTGATGAGCTATCTAGAGAAAAAGGTAATGCTGAATTATTACTTGATTCTTCCATCCAAAAATAATACTAGATAGATTAAAGAGGTATTTATTTTATTTTTATTGTTGCTCAAGTAGAGTTGTCTCAATTTTCCCACCACCATTTTCCCCACCGCACCCACCCCTATCTCCCACCCTCAATCCTGCCCCCCTTTGACTTTGTCCAAGGATAAAGAGGAATTTTAAAATAGCAACAATAAGCAAAAAAATCTTGAATAAAATAGATATTAAAACAAAAACTTAAAATGGTCATTACACAATCCCAAAAAACATAAAGAACAAATTGATAAACTTGATTTCATTAATATTTTTGATTTCACATATTTATTTAAAATGCAAAGGACTCTTATACATTAATAAGAAAATAACCCAATTCACAAAGTTCAAGATACACAATAAATCAATAATGGTTTGCATATACAAGATGTTCAAAATATCTTTCAATTAAAAAATAACTGAAAACAGCAATTAGATACCACTTTTCTCTATCGGATCAGATCAAGAAGTTAGATAATACAAACAGATTTGACAAGCGTGTAAAAAACAACCCCAATGTTGAAGGTGCTGAAAATTGGGATGATCTCTCTGTAGGGCATTGTTAGGAAATCTAGCAAAAAAAAATATATTAAATATTCATTGCAGTAATTCTAATTTTAGAATTTTAGAATTTCATTAATATATTTGCACAAATTCATAAAGATGCTTATATAAGATATGTGCTGCTGCTTTGAATATGTTAGTAAAATAGCAGTAGCCACATAAATTATAATTTGCAAGAGTGGTAATATCAATTACAATGCATCTATACATTGAAATTATATGCTTGAGTGAGAAAGAATGGGATAATTCTTCATAAATTAACATAAACAATCTACAAAACATCTCAACAAAAAAGCCGAGTGTATGATAGACTTTCTTGTATGTTAGAGAGATTTGTCTCTTTACCAGTATTTATGACTCTACTTTCATACAGATATCAATATAAATATATGGATAGTTTTCTTTATATGTGAATTCTTTCTGGAGGGCTACACAGAAAGCTGTAAAAAATGATTGTCTCTAGTTAGGAAAACCTGAGGTACTGGAACTGAAGTAGGAGAGAGAGGGATTTTTCATTGAATCTTTTTGTGCTATTTTATTTTCATTCTACCATAGTCAACATAACTTTTTCCCAAAAATACTGGATCATTTTTATAGCCATGAAAATAAAATGTACGCAAATGTGCCATAAGTCTGATAGTTTCTACAGGTACATTATAAACATTTAATATTCAGGTTACTTTGAGCCTTATCTTTTCCTAAGGACTTTAGGAAATATTGGAAATCATAATTTCCAGTCCTTGTCACCAATGAGCTTATAATTTAATTAGCAAGAGAAGGTTATAATTATAGCTTAAAATATGACACCTTGTACCCAATATTAGAGTATTAAATTGTATGGAGTCACCCACAAGGATAATGAAATGAAAGATGAGTTCAAGAATGATATAGTAATTTCCATTAGCAGTTCAGTAAATCAAGAAACAACATTTTTTTGTCTAGACATCATGACATTCTTGACCAATGACTTCAGGATGACCTTAGAATTGTTTCTACAAACTCATTCATGAATCAGTAGCAATCTTTTAGAGTCGGAATAGTAATAACACCTACTCTCCATCCCTGATCTAAATGCCATCTGGAAAAGGTACAGAGAAAAATCTTATTTAAATGACTAATAATGGAAAAGCCAAAGAACTTATATGTTCATATGGATATGAATTAAGGGTGGGGGGAGTGCTGGTGGGAGTCAGGGTGCAGGGAAGAGGGGAATAAAGGGGAGTAAAAAAAATGGGACAACTATAATACCATAATCAATAAAATATACTTAAAAATAATGAAAAAAGAAAACATTAATGCAGATGATGTTAACAGATATGAATAAATATGGATACATAGTTTAAATGAACTTTACAAGTTTAAATAGCTTCCTTCTCCCATTGATTTTTCAGGGTATGTTTGAAGCCTAATTGCTTCTCTCTTTCTCATTTGTTTGGTTTTAATTCTCACAAAAATGTAGGTAAGAGGGTACACCAGGCATAATAAATGTAATCACCTTTCTAATCCATGACCGTTAATAGGGTAAAACCCCAAAGCAAATGACCTTAGCAAATATGCTTAAAGAATGTTAATTTTATTGATTCATACCAAGACAAATCCTCAAGTCTTTGGTCATAAAATCTTGAAAGAAGAATTATTACAGATTTTCTTCTTTAAGGTCCCTCATTTACATATAAGAAACTTGAGAATTATGTCAAATTATTGTTATTAAAAGAAAGTAAAGATTGATAATATGAACATGTTATAGAAATTAAAAATATCCAATATTCAAAAAGACAAAAAATTAAAATATTTTAAATGTGCACAAATAAGTTGAAATAACCAAGTAAATTACTTTGTATTTACTAATTCCTTATAAATGTATAACATGTTGAAAATAATATTAGGTGTATATTAACAGCTTGAGTGCTATGTGATATTTTCTGATTTATAATGAGGCTTTCAACTTGATAAGTAGGTGTGTGAGACCCTTATGGGAACTGTAGTTTTACCCTTTGAAGCTAAAAGAATAAGAATGGGTAAATAACAAGGGCAAAAAACACAAAAACAAGCATGCTGATATTGCGGCAGCTAGTACAATTGTATATACAAACACACACAAGACATTATAAGCACTGCTTTGATTTGTGTTAGCTTAAAATACACAGCTTACATTAAAAGCCACCACAGAGTCAACAACTCTAGGAAAATTAAGTGATTTTAGGTATCCCTAGAAAATGTGATGCTTTCCCAAAATAAATTTATATGATCTTTTCTCTGTTAAACTGACTGGATATTAAAAAATAAATTTATCATTTTGTAAACTGTTTGACTTGCTTTTATCTCAAAAGACTACACATGCTTTAACAGGATAATTTCTGTTCTGGGATACAACTAACAGTTAACATTAAGAATATGATATTTTACTCAATAATATATTTATAATGTCTTTTTAAATACTGGCCTTTGAATTTCAATATTTTTTAAAAGATCTTATTTATTTTTACAGAGAAGGGGAAGGGAGGGAGAAAGAGAGAAAGAGAAAGAGAAATGTACGGTTGCCTCTCACATGGCCCCCACTGGGGACTTGGCCTGCAACTCAGGCATGTGCTCTGACTGGGAATCGAACTGGGACCCTTTGGTTCCCAGCCTGCACCCAATCCACTGAGCTACACCAGCCAGGGCAATATTTTATTTTTTTATACTACTAACATTTAATACCACATACATATTTATTTATCTAATACTGTCTGATTTAAATTCATTTCAGCAAATAGTTATTGAGTGTTAAGTGCTTGCTTAGTTGTTAAAAAATACAGAAAGATAGAGAAAACAAATTCCTGACCCCATGAAGCAATTAGTCTAGTAGTGACAGACGTTCTAATATTAAGCATATAAAATAATAAAAGCAATATAATCATCACAGAGTGCTATGGAAATTTCACAAAGCTAAAAGATATGTATAATCAAAAGGTTGAGTCAGATTTACTGAGATGTTATTTGAAGAGGGGTTTTAAAAGTTATTGAAAATATAATATATGAGCACAAGAAAAGGTCTCTATGTATATACATATATGTGTATATATAATTACATATAATTAGTATTATATATATATAATTTGTGTGTGTAATGTTTTAACATTGAAATATATAGTCTCTGGGGAAAGAAAAGAGCAAATAAATCAGAAAAAGAGAGAAGATGACAATGTAATAGCAAGGTAATTAGTTCTACTCCTTAGTGGATAGGTGTTAGGGCATAGATGGTGGAAGTAAATGAACTTTTCCTCAATTTGTTACTCTTCCATTCTGAGTAGATCAACTATAAAATTCTATTTTGTATGTGTTTACTTTATTTCATGCTAAACATCATTTTTGTAATAATGTAAGTACAAATTATCATCAGGAATATATATACAGAACTATGTATATTGAGTTTTATAGATGATTTAAAATGGTAAATTCGAACATAGGCAGTTTTAGCTATTTCTGCTGAATTTAACCCACACATAAAATGCAACTCTTATATAAATGTATAAAGATGGGAAAGAGTTGAACTTGTTCCAGAAGCAATAATGAGACAGTTTAGGGACAGAGTTAATAAAATGTTGATTGCTAATTCAAGAAGTATTTTTGAATTTTAGAGACAATGGGGAACAATTGAAAGATTTTGAGAAAGTATATATTCAGGTTACAGCTTACAAAGTAAGAGGAATCCAAACTTGTGTGCAGGATGGATTGAGGAAAATAATTACAGGGAGAAATAGGAAGCCATACCTTGGTCCAAGTGAAAATAATGCAGGTTTAGACTTAGGCTATGATATGTGAGTAGAAATATATAAAATAAAATATTATTCAGCCATAAAAAAATTAGGAAATCCTAGGATTTGCAAAAACATGAATGAACCTGGAAGGCGTTATGCTAACTAAATTAAATAAGTCAGAGAAACACAAAATACTGTTAACATCTTACTTATCTGTGGGATTAAAAAAAATCCCACCAAACTCATAAAAAGGAGATCAGATTTGTGGTTATCAGAGGTGGAAGGTGAGGAGAAGAAGAATTGGAGGAAGTGATCAAAATGTATAAAATTTTGGTTGTAAGATCATAATGACTGTAGTTAAACTGCTGTATGATATATAGGGATGCTTGGAGAGTAGATTCTAAAAGTTTTCATCACAAGGAGATATGTTTTCTTTTCTTTTTTAAAAATTTTATCTGTGTGTGAGAGTATAATCATTTCACAATATATGTGATTCAAACTCATGCTGTGTGCCTTAAACTCATAGAGTGATGTTAAGATTTATTACTTCATAAAACTGGAGGAAAAGGAAAGGTTTTATGGAGAGGACATGTGTTCCAGGGAAAGAAGTCAGAACACTATATTTATCACCCAAAATATATATCATTCATTAACCTTGTATTATGTCCTAGGTACTTCTTATACTTTCTATTGGTTATTATGATCAACTATAATTTAAAAATCAGGAAATTGAAACTAAAGAGGTTCAACAATTTATTTGAACTCACATAATTACTGAATGGGAAAGCAGGGCTCAAGAAAGAGACAAGTATGGACTCAGATCATTCCTGTTGACCATTGAAACAGCAGTTCCCATCAAAGTTGGGGCCTGGATGTTAGATTACAAATGGTGAAGAGATGAGTGAGAAATGAAGGCATATTGGTACACTATTCACAGTGATTTAATGAAGGGAAGAAGGAAGATAGGAAAAGTTAATAACATTTTTAAATGCTATTTTTAGTTATTGGACTTATAGAGCAGAAGAAAAATTAGTGTGGGGAATGAAACTGAAGACATAAGCAAGAAAAAGTGAGTAAGGTCCCACAGGAAGTAGAGGTCACAGGATCAATAGCTGCAGAAGAGCGCTCTGGGCAGAGTGGAGGGAGTCCTCTTCCTTAGAGACAGGTTTGAAGGGAGAGAAGAATAAAGCATGCAGAAAGAGTTTAAAACTGCCACTGGGAAGAATCAAAAGAGAAATATACAAGGCTCATAAGAAGCAATATGCAAACTATTCTATTATCTTTAGAGCACATTGGCAATGGAGAGCTCACCATATTATTTTGTCAGAAATAAATAAAAGTATTCCATAATGTTCATTACAGGAAGGAAAAAAATAGCGCTGTGTTCAGAAATTCTTCGTATACAATTCATCATGTAATTCTAACAAAATCACTATTCCATTGTAGGATATTTTTAGTTCTAATTACCCAGATTGATTTTAACAATTAGTAAATTCACCATTTCACTTTGTATTTACTGACAAAATAATGAAAGGAAAAGAAAACTACCTAAACACAGAAAACAATAATATTTTCCCATTCACAGAGGTTCACAGTGGATTTTCAACACACAGAAAATCAAAACAGAACATGATGTGTGTGACATCACTGTCAGAGGTAAATCCAGGTGGGTCAGTTAGTTTTGTTACATTCTTTTGCTAAAGACCACATTATCCTTAATTCTTAATCCTACCCTGAGACCAGACTTGATCCAATACATATTGCTTTTTCCAGTGGAATGTAACGTGGGTAGTGCATGCGCTCCGTATCAACCTATCATCACTCTCAGAAAGACAGGCAATCGAAAGAGGAGACTGCACAAGCATCACCTTCTCACTCCTTTTCTCTAAGCGCCCTTTCCCTCTATTCAGAGGTGCACATTAACAACAGTTTCTTGTGATTCCTTTTAGAAATACATTTATTATAGAAAATAACATACTTGCATTTATTTTCTATTTATTTAAAAATGTTACATATTATGCTAACTAAATTGTTCCTTTACTTTTCACTCAACACTTAATCACAGAGAAATGTTTGTGTCAGTATATTGTAGTGATTTCCATTCTTTAAAATTGCTGCAAGGTATTTTTCTTATGAATATACCATGCATATTTGCAAAAAATGAAATCTCACTGTGGTTTTTATTTTCTTTTACATATGGGATTGATTGTCTGTTGACACGTCTACTAGCTTTTTGTATTTCTTTTTCTATGAACTTTGCCCACTTTTATATGGGTTGTTTGTCTTTTAAAAATGATACAAAGAACTTTTATGTGTTAGGGAATCTATTATTTGTAATCTATGTTGCAAATATTCCTTCCAGTTTATTCTGTATTAGCCTTCTATAATATTCTATATTATTGCTCTTGTTTTAGACTATTCTTGGTTTGAAATGGTGAATTAATCTTTGACTATATTGCTGGATTTCCTCATCTTTAAATCTAGAATTATGGTAGTAAAGGTCATAAGAGAGATTTTCTGTTATCTTTGGTGCATTAGAGGTGCTGACTTTTGGGGTTGTAAAACCAGTATTAAGAGAATGTTGTTTAAGAATAACTTAAAAACTTTTATTCCTTTTAAACAATCTAGAAGAGATATAATGCAATGATAACAATATTTCTTAAATAGCTGCTATAATATTCCAATTGATCTTGAAACATTTTGTGGAATGGTGAGAGGGGATAGATTTTATTCATTATTTTTCTATTTTTATAAAATAAATTGCCTATTTTTTCTTCCAGTTATTTTTGTAAATTTATATTTTAAGTACATAATTTTTATTGATATAGAATTATAAGTTCATTTCTATGATGCCACATAGTTTGATTTTTATAATTTCTTCAGCATATGTGATTATTTTCCTATTCTTGTTTTATGTGCTGTACTTTCTTTTTTTAATTAGGTAAGTTAATGTATTCACAATTTTAGTTATTCTTTCAAAAACCTAGCTCTGGAACTTTCAACATATGCAATTTTTCTTTATTTTTTTCCTAATCAGAATGTTCTATTCATATAGTATTTATTTATTTATTTAATTTATTTATTTATTTAATTGTTGACACTATTACATATGTTCCCCATTCCTCTCCCCTTTTTCCTCCTCCACCAAACCTCTGTTGACCTTCATTATATTGTTGACTGTGTCCATGGGCTTTGCATATATGCACATATGTTCTTTGGCTCTTCTCTTCCTGTCCCCCACCAACCCCCTCTCCTCTGATTTTTCTTTCTTGTCTTTCTGTATTTCTGTTTTTCTTTGGTTTGGTTTGTTACTTTATAACTTCTTGAATTAGATGTTGCCTTAGTCAGGGTAAGACATGCTGCAGTAACAAACCTTGAAATCTGGTGGCCTCACTCAATTAGCTTCATTACCTATTCACATAAAATGTTATGCAGTTGCCCTGGCTGGTGTAGCTCAGTGGATTGAGCGTGGGCTGGGAACCAAAGGGTCGCTGGTTCCATTCTGAGTCAGGGCACATGCCTGGGTTGCGGGCCAGGTCCCCAGTGAGGGCCATGTGAGAGGCAACCATACATTGCTCTTTCTCTCCCTCTGTCTCCCTCCCTCTCCCTCTCTCTAAAAATAAATAAACAAAAAAAAAATCTTAAAAAAAAATTTTATGCAGTCAAGTAGCCTTCTTCAACTTGTACATATGCCCTCTAGACCCATAGTTTAAAACGTCACTGGGCCAGGAGAAAGAAAATCAGAAGAATGCTCATTGTATCTTAACTGAGTTGGCATGGAAATGACATAGTCAATTTTACTCACAGCCCATTGGCTGGAACTAGTCACTTGGCCTCAATCTGATTGTAAGAGAGTTTAAAAATACAGGAAGGCTTAAGAAAAATTGGTGGGTATTATCTTTGTTGTATACTCTTAAATAATTTATTTTAATATTTAACAATTTCTTAATGTAAATATCTCAATAGTTATTATAACAGTTTTTAATCTTTAATAATGCTAGAAACATGTTACATGCATAAAAATTATTTGAGTGTTTGTTTACATTTTTTAAAGTTTTGTAAAATGAGTTTTAATTACATTTAATTTTGGACAAAACATTTTTAATATTATTTTTGTTTTAATCCTTCTAAATAAAGATTAGTTTTATTTTATTATTATTTACTCTTTTTAAAAATATTTTATTTATTTATTTTAGAGAATGGGGAAGGGAGAGAGAAAGAGAGGGAGAGAAACATCAATGTGTGGTTGCTTCTCACATGGCCCCTACTGGGGACCTGGCCTGCAACCCAGGCATGTGCCCTGACTGTGAATTGAACTGGTGACCCTTTGGTTCGCAGCCCACGCTCAATCTACTGATCTATACCAGCCAAGGCTATTATTATTTACTCTTCATAATTACTGTATTTATGGTACCATGATCTAGGAGTTTTGCCTTTATTATTTGTATTGTACTTCTTGAAATTTATGAATGCTGACTGTAACAATACATGACCATTTAAAAAATATTTCATAAGCCTTGTCAAAGAAGAATTTTACCTTCCAAGAATAGAGTTATATCCTTATTATTTTGATCTAAACATTAATTATTTAGACCTTGTACAGCCTTCTTTAATTTTTCTTCCACTTAATTTTCCATGGGCTAAACCAGCAATTTTGATTTTTTTCCATCTCGTGGGATACATAATCTAATTACTAAAATTCTGTGACACACCAAAAAATACATTATATTTTTTGCCAATTTGACAAAAAATAAGTATAATTTTGATTCATTCACACTGGAATGCTATTGTCATTTTTTTACTTGACAATCTAAGAGAAAAGAGGTCAGTGCCCCTGACCCTTTAGTGGTCCCAAAGTGTTGCAGTGCACCCGTGCTCTGTGGCGCACCAGTTGGGAATTGCTGGGCTAAAATAAGTGAATAAAATTTTTGCCCATAATACCACTTTCTCATTGTGGTTTCTGTAATTTTTGTTGTATAAACTTTTATAGTATGTTACTTAATGTAAAATATTTAAGACTGAAAAACCATTATTGATGATTACATTTTTATCATTAAAATGTGTTTTTCTTAGTTTTATTGATGTTTTATTCTTGTCCTCATACTTATTTCTCTCATAAAGTCCTATTTTCTTATTGCTCTAATATTTTTCTTAGTAACACTTTATGTGGAAAAGTATCTTATGGCCAAATTATCTGGAATGATATTTTAGTGGTCTATAGAATACTAGTCTGAAAGTATTTTTGCTTTAGCTTCTAATTATTCCATTACCTTTTGGAGTTTCTTAATGCCTCTGATTTTTCTCTCCAGTGATTTCAATATCTTATGTTCTGTAATTTCAAAATGATTTATAGAGGTTTAAGTCTGAATTTACTTTTTTATGAGGAAGCAAGTTTTTCAATTCATGGAAACCTTTGTTTATTTGTATGTGGTTTGTTTGTTTTTTGCCTGTTAGTATCTCTACTCTATCACAGGATTTTTTTAAGTAGCTGCTGTAGCCTTCTAACCATGTATTTTGACTGATCTTTTACTATTTTTTATTCTTTTGCTATTTTTTCTAGGTGAACCAAATATTATTATTTTATAAATCACTTTCTCTGAGTTCAGTCAAACATTTATTTAAAATTTCACATTGATTTATTTCATTCTCAAATCTAATATGTCGCATTCTCTACCTTTTCCTTTTACAATTATTCTGTTATCATCTCTCTAGTTCCATATTACCTATGCCTTATCTATGTATCTTTCTTCTTGTTCATTTTAGGGATAACGTTTTCTGTAATTTTCTCTTTGAGGATCCAAAACATACTTATTCGAACTCCTTTTTTAAAGACTTAAATCTCATTTTTATTTAATCTTGAGTAAACTATTTTATAATGATTGATTTTGATGGCTTTTTTTTATTTTTAAAGAGAGAGAGAGAAAGAGGGGCAGAGATGAAGGGAGAGAGTGAAAGAAAGAGAGAAGCAAAATATTGGTTGCTTCTTGCATGTCCTCTGACCAGAGACTGAACTACAACCTTGGTATAGTGGGACAAAGCTCTAACAAACAAGCTACCTGACCAGGGCAATGTCTGGTTTTATGAGAGATTGTTTTCTTCATATATTTTAGAATTTTTGTTTGAAATCTCACCTTGGTTGGAAATATTCAATTTTCTCTCTGATTTTGTGTGTGTACTCACCCGTTTTTATAGGTATTGCAGCTTTCACTTCAGCCTAAATTTATATTAATCTCTAAATTGGCCAGAGGTTCTCCCATCTCTCTAGGCATGCAAGTAGGAAGCAACAACAGTACTTTTTATAAAAAAATGTTTTGTTTTGTTTTATTCTTCTTCAAAAGCAAAGGAGTCCCATTCTGGTTTCTGGTTTCCAGCAATGAGGCTGGCTGCAGTCCCCAATTTCATGTGGGACAAATTTATGTCCCAGTAACCCACAGATCTGATTACCTATTCATCTCTACTGGCCTTCATACCCAATCCAAGCAGACATAAGGCTATACATCTCTCATTTTTTTCTGTTATATTTTATTATCACCTCTATGTGTTTTTAGCAGTGGAGACAGGGATTCAAAGTGTGAATTCAAAGTTCCGTCTTCATATGAATTTCTTTCCTAAATCTTCTTAATGGCATTGAAGTTATTTTGTTGTGTGAATGACCTGTAATTATTAATTCCCCTATTGATGGGCAATATATTATTTCTAGCTTTATGTTTGTAAGAAATACTGTATTAAAATCGTTGTTCATATATTTTTATATTTCCTGCTTTTCTTTAAATAAATTTCTAGACATGGGCAGGATAGGTCACATTTACATTCCTATCAACAGCTGTAGAGTTACTTATCCCATAACCTTTCTATCATTATGTACTACTTAATGTTGTTTTTCATTTTCCAACCTGAAGAGTGGCATTTCTGAATTTCTTTTCCATGAGGGGTGGATTGAGAATTCTTCCCCTGATTCACCAACTATAATATAACTGCAATCTGCTTCTCTGAAGAGTGAGAGACTGGAAGTTGGGAAATATAATTCTTGATCAAAGATATATTCTTTCAGAGTGGAAGCTGTTAAATGATAATGGTTGTATTGTACTTTAACTTAATTTAGTTCCCATTTATTTTTTCACAGCAATAAAGAAACATTAGTGTGTATATATACTTTAACACTAATAAGATGGCAAGTTATGTATAAAAGAAAAACTACTTTAAGGAACAAATACAAGTTGATTACACTGAAAACTTTTAAATACTCAAGTTAGCATTTAGAAATCTTTGAAAATAAATATGAACTCTTATTCAACTTTGTAGGTGGATAAAAGGTCTTTTAGCTTGTAAAAGTGAATATTTAATTGCAGTAAAATTTTAAATATCAAAGAGATTATAGATGTGCACATATTTTTAATCCAATGCTTCTTTTTGTAGTTCATTTTAATGTCTGTATACTTCTAAAGGTCTAACATAAATATGCACACTAAATGTAAATTATGAGCCCTTGCATAGTTTGAGGAACCATGGTTCACTATACTTAAACTACAGATCAATTAGAAGCAGATGGTCAACATCATGGTTTACATGATGATGTTTACAAACATCTGATGTTTTAGTAACAGAATTATTAAGTGGATAATCTAAATCTTAAATTCTCTCAGAACCCAATTTTCCAAAGATAGCCAGTATATGGGATCAAAATATTGTATCCCTCAAATATGCCACTTTAGCATAAAAATTATGCTAATTAACGCTTCAAGTAAGAAGCCTTCCCAAAGCTTCCCATATCTGACTAAAAGCTTGAACTTCTGAAAAATGAGGAGTGCTGTATATCTCTTTGCCAGTGAAGTTTTATAGCCATGAAGAGGATGGAAATTCAAGTGCTGAGACGAACCTGCATGAACATTATTAACCAGTCCTTATCTTGCATCAGTTTAATTATGTATTTACCTTCCCACAATGCATTCCCTAGAAACTCAAAGTCATTTTTTCTTCGTGTTGTCATTGCTCTACAGATTCACTCTTTGCTAAGATACTAAGTGCAAGTTCTAACCACCCTTTGGAGAAGTTCATCACTGAGTTCTTCCACTTACATGCATGGCAAACTTCTGGGTTTTTTCTTGTTAATATGTCTTTTGTGGGTCTAATTTACAGAGCCCCAGCCAATGAATCTAAGATGAGTAGAAGAGAAAGTTCTTTCCTCCCTACTATATCAGCCATCCTCTTCATATTTTAGATTTTTTTAAGTTGAGTCATAGTCAAAGGAAGCTGTTTGATGAATTCATTGAAAAATATCAGCACACACACATAAATTATAACCACTTGAAATTTTCTATTAACTTTAATTAACCCTGTTATTTATTATTTATGTTTCTTCCTACATAGTATCTGTCAAAGAATGATCAAACCAGTTTTATTAACATATAGCTTTTAATACTTATTTTGTTATGAGGTTATTTATAATTTCTTTATGAAGAAATTTCTGCCTGGTTTTATATTTCACCTCTAAATTTGTTAAATATTGATACATGGTCACTTATTTTTAGCTGAGTATTTTCCATGTCCTTTTATATTTTGCTTCACTATAGTCTTGCCAGTTCCTTATATATTGTTAAAAACTTTTATCTGATACATTGCAAAATCAGCCCAATCAAGCAAATGTCAGAAGCTACATGAGGAAAAAGTATGCACTATATATGCTTAGAATAACATTAATCTGAGTCAAATAATTAACTTATTAACACTAGAATCAGCTTATTAAATAACAACATATTTATTTAGTTATCACATTTTTCAGACTCAAAGAAGCACATTATTCCCCAAAATTTGGGAGGAAAATGGGGGTGAGTCTTATAGTCCGAATACAGCTGAATTATAGTCTGAATGCTACTAATGTTATTAAATATTTTACCACATTTTTTGCTTCAAAAGTTTTTTTTTCCTATTTTTCTCCTCTAAAACCTAGGTGCATCTATGGTTTGAAAAATATAGTGCATTAATTTAATGTTATTCATCTATTCTCAATATATGTTCCAAAAGATAATTGCTAAACTTAAAGTCAAATTCTTCTAAGCAATGAACCTAAACTAAGACTCTTCATTTAACAACTGAAAGGAGTCACAAAATTGTGAAAAATAATGTTGGAAAAAATATACACTTTGAAAGCACATCTTACTCACTAGGAATGGATCTCAGGAATATTTATTAATCTATGTCCATGTTAGCTTATACAATTTCTTTAATTATTTGAGTGCCTCATTGTAACCAGAAGACATATTTAAGAAAAGAAATGCTTAGTGTAATGTTTTTCATTATAGTTAGTGAAATAAGCTAGCCAGAGAAAGACAAATACCATATAATTTAATTCATATGTGGAATCTAATGAACTAACTAAACTGACAAGCAAAACAGAGATAGACTCATAGATGGAGAGCATGCTGACAGCTCTGGGGGGAGGGGTGTGGAGGGTGGAGTGAAAACGCAAAGAAGAAAAAGAACTCGCGGACAGGACGGCAGTGCGGTGATTGCAGGTGGGGGCAGAGTGCTGCGGGCGGTGGGTGGCGGTGGAGATGGTGTAAGTGGGATAAATGGTAACAGAAAAAAATACAATAAAAACAAACTATTAAAAAAAGAAACATGATTCATTTTTATAATTTTAAATGCCAATGGACCATGTGGTTTCCAGAGTATTTGCTTTATCACAGCTGTGGTAACTTCTGTCTTATCTTTTGCTTCAAATACTTAATAGGGAACAGAATAAATTACTAATAGCTTACAATTAAGTAACTCAAAAGCAATTTCACATTAAATATTTCAGAGGTTTTTCACAAATAATCCTGAAACCTATAAAAAATATTGCCATGGGTTATTTTTATTATATTAACTATTTCACTAATTATACCATAATAATTATTTGAAATCCATTTTTCTTTATTCTTCTACTAGTCATCTGCTTTAGAGAGAGAAGTTAGTTCATCATGTCAGGTAAAACCTATTATTTTAAGAAATATAATGGAAAAGTCATAATAATAGAATACCTCCATAAAAGGAAGGAATAAAAATCTTAGCAATTCTTTCAAAACAAATCAATGGTTGGAATGAAAGCCATCACTTCATGTTAATGGAATACAGCCACAGTATAATAACATTTAGAAAACTAGTTGAAAATAAATGTATATTATTGTGTCTTTCCTTTCTTGGCATCTTCATTAAATTTTATGGTGAAAATTTATTAAGGAAAGAGGAAGGCTGTCCATGGGGTTAGCTGTGGGTCTCTTCCTGGACACTGAAATTATGGAGTCTGAATGCAGACTGCCTGGTTTAAAATCCCAATTCCGCCATGCTGTTTCTGTGAACAAGCAAGTTAAAACTTCTTTTGACTTTTTCAACTTGAGAAAGTTAAAATCTTCTCTGGGCCTCAGTTTTCTCATTGTGAATTGGCATAATGAAATAGGTTCATGCAGAGAACATTCTTAGAGCTGTGACAGACAAAAAGAGTTAGCAATTGCTGTTACATATGGAATGTGAGAACGCCTCTTAGAAGGAACACAGAATGCCTTTTACAAACGTGAGAAATGCATTGAGGATGGGCTGGACGGATTCTACACCCAAGAAGCCCAACGTAAACGCCGAACCCAATGCTCTGCTTACCTGTACTCCAACAGGAGAACTTGGTTTTGTGATCACACGATCGCAAGGTACCATTGCAGCCTTTTTCATCACTACCATCTTCACAGTCTTTTTCCCCATCACAGCGCCACAGATCAGGAATACAACTTCCATCCGGATGGCACTGAAATTCATGTCCGTAACAACCAGCGGGAGCACGGATCTCTTAAATAGAAATGAGAGAAAGAGAGGTAGAGGGGAGACAATAGGAAAGAAATTATAATTTCACTTGATAATTTTTTTCTTTCTTTAGGCATTATAATGATGGTAAGGAGAGTACATATTTACTTTTTATACGTTACTTTTTATTTTTATTAAGAAGTCATTTAATAGCTATAGTATGCTCTAGTGTTTTCAAATTTATTTTAGAAATATTAATAGTTAGAAAAAAATAATGTTTCTTGTTTCTCACAGAAATTCTCCAAGTACCACATACATTAGGAAAAAGGTTAAGAGCAAGTACAGTAATGTGTAAATATTCTGTTGTGATTTTAATTAATCTCTTACAAATGAGAACTTTGAAGGGTTTTTCTCTTTGACACATAAAAGAAGTTCACATTATACTCTAAATGTTAGTTTTGGGTCATCTTTGGACACATTTCTAGATAATTTTTTTTTTACCTCTTATGAGGTAACTAAATGAATAATAAACATATTCTGGCTAATAAAATCTTTAAAGAATCACATCCAAAAATTTGGAAAACAAACAGACAAATGGCCTCAATAAACACTATTTTTTTTAGGATGTAATATTTCAAATCTAAAATCACAGCAGACACATAGAACGTGATGAGGTCCTAGACATTCGAAGTTAATATATCAATTAATAATATAAAAAGTGCCCAGATCACTCTACTTCTCAAAACATGATATCTAAGATTACAGGTTAAAATATTCAGGTAAGCAGAAGCTATTAAGAACAAGGATAATAAAAATGTTGGGCATATAAATGTTGCATAGTACAATTGAATAATTTTAGTATAACTGCATGATACTAAATTTTTATTAATATCTAATATTGTGAGATATAGTAATCAGCATCTCTAAATTCTATTGTGAAATAAAGATTTTAGTATATATTTTACATACCAAAGCTTTAATATAACAAATATAGTTTGGTTCCTGACTTTTTTAAAATTTAAAGAAGTTTAACATCTATAAGATATCAGCCAATAGAATATTATAAAGGTCTCAAAATTGACTTGACTCTGGACTGTACTTGCCAAGCATTCCTAGAAAGTAATGATTAAATTTAAAAAAATAAAATAAAATAAAAATAAAAGTATCTTCGCTGAAGCAAGAAGCAGCGTGAGTAAATCTGTTGGTAGAAAATAAGAGTTCGAATTCACGGAAACCCTATAGAACTAATTTCTAAAAGTAATGCATAATAATCACATCAAATTTCCAGAGGAGTCACAGAGCTTAGGCTGGCTTTGAAGTTCTTTGCAATAGAGACTTTTTTTTTCTACTTTCTTAGTCATCCAAATTAATTCTGACTTTGGCAGACTCTTGATTAAAAAAAGTGAGTGTCTATACACAATCAATGAAGATGGCAGATTCTGTACATTTGGAAGATATATGTGGAATGTGATATAGCAACTTCCCACTATATTTAATTTAGTCTCTAGGGAGTGACTTATTTAACAGTATGGCTTAACCACTGTCATGGTAAAAAATGTTGGAGCTGGCTTCATTTTACAAAATAGTCATGGGGATGTAAAATACAGCATGGAAAGTATAGGCAGGGACATTGTAACAACTGTATACAGTGCCTAGTGGGTGCTGAAAATACTAGGGAAAACACTTTGTAACGTGTATGATTATCTAACTACTGTGCTGTATACCTGAAACTAATATAAAATAATACTGACTGTAAATTGCAATTAAAAATTTTAAAAAAGATATTGTGAAACCTTCAAGTCTAGGATCTTTTAAAAGGTAACTTGAAAATCCTATGTGATTTCAGTGTTCAGGAAAAAGAAAGGAGAGAATTCAAATGAAGTTCTAAGGCCTATCAGCTTTCTGAGTAATTCTATGGTGAAGAAGCCAACTCCCATGCAGCAGGCAATGGTCTTTGGTTCTTTTTTCTATTTAAACTTCCTCAAAAACAAAACACAGCAAACCTTAGCTCAGCTGAATTTTATAACCTGTAGTATGAGCTCAACCAACAACATATAAAGTTGTAATTCAGGTACTTGTCACTCAGAGATTTCAAACCAAGAGCAATGGGAATAGAGTCTATTGACTTTTTTCCTACCATTTCTAAAATGAGAGAGAAGACATATTTAATCTGTCCTTCAATCTATTCAATTTGATAAGTATACTCTTAACCTTTTAAAAATCTGAAAAATTTTCTTTAAAGACCTAATTTTTCCAGTTCCTTGAAAAGTAAGATTATTGGGCTAGCATCCTTGCAAAGTAACAAGGCTACCTGCTTTACATGGGATTAGACTAAATTGGATTAACGGCTCCCTGTTAAAATGAAAAGAAAAGGATGCTCATTTCTAGTGCTTTATCCCCCTCAGTGGGCAGTAGGGAAACTGCTCGCTACATTTTCTTTTGTTTTTGAATTACTTCTGGAAAGCTGTGGAATATTTTTAGTTTACTCTTGCTTCAATAATGACACTAATTTTATTCTCTTGTAAAAATTAGTTTGTCTTCATTATGAGTCATTTATGGATATTTGTGAATAACTCTCAAACTCATCATGTTTCTCTGTTTGCAATTGTTTCTTAGAGTGTAGAGCCAAGTTTATGGATCAATTTTCATAGTATGTATTTGTTTGAGCCAATCTCATCCTCAGATTTATTTATATTACTAGTCTGTGTTCTACCTTTGTTTAAATCTTTCCTCTTTATAACTTCTAAGGTTTCCAGGTTATAGCTTAAATTATTTCTGGAAATGATTAGAAGACTGGGTAAATGAATAAACAGAACAGTGATATGCAAGGACATTTTGAAAAGAAACAATATATTGTACATCTAAAATGATCTAATTTAGGAAACATTTTATTGACTTACATAAAATGAAATAGCATATACACTAAGTTTCATACCCATTTCCATTCTTCTACCCATTTTTATTTCTTTAGGAACCATGTTACCTCAAAAATGTCAATAAAATGGAAGAAATTCCATTTTTAACTAATTATAGTAAGAGTAATGTTTTGAGCCTTTTAAATATATTTTGGATTTGGTTTCAAAGACCTAGTTTTTTTTTTTTTTGTTTGTTTGTTTTTTTTTTTTTTTTTTAAATCATGTTCCTCAACCATTAACTCAATGATATAATAGGAAATTCTTGAGAGGAAGAATATGTAAACTCACAAATCTAGATAGATTAACCTGATTCAAAAAGAGATTTGCAAAAGATAAATTGTTGCTTTGGAGAAAGAGTTGCTTCTCTTGATTCAGTAGTATGGCAAATATACAGTTTAAGTCCTAGGGTTTTTGTTTGTTTACGTTTTTGTATTGTTTTGTTTTAGCTCAAAGTTATTTACAGCCGTAAATAAGTTGTGGTCAAAGCAGCAACTGTGAAGGCAGAGGATATGCTGTTACTGTCTGAGATGTGTTAAAATTATATTTGTATTTTGTTTGCTTTGTTTCGTTTATCTATCTGTGATTCTTTTTTTTTTTTTTTCCTTTTTAATTTAACCATGTCTAAACCTCTATTTCATACTAGGGGGCAGCATAAACAATCCAATTGCAATAGTTTTAAAACGAGGGTATAGTCTGAGGAAGGATATACAATATATCATTAAAAACATTCCAACCTAAATGGTGATACAATTCTCCTCTTTGTAATACTCACACAAGTCAGTAATTATATACCTCTGGATCTTGGTTATATTATTCTTCCCAACCTGGATTGCCTTCCTGTTTATGCTTTGTCTATTAATGTCCATAATTTTTAAAGACTTATTTTATTTAAAAAAAAACTATCTAGAATTAGTTTTTTTTTTTTATCCCAGTGTCTGTAGATTCAAGAAATTCATGGGTAAGTTTTAAGGATTTATAAAATATAAAACTATACATGGTGCTTTGTGTTGATTCACATTTTTTCTTCCTGTGGAAGGGATTCAGAGATTTTCCTTGACTTTTATGGTAGATTCCAGGAGAAATGTCAAGACAAATTTCACACTGCTTTCTTTATCACCGTTTCATATACATTGCATTCAATTTTGCTTATGTTTCAAATTGCATCCAATCTTGCTTATGTTTCAATTTTGCTTATGCTTCAATTTTGCTTATGTTTCAAATTAATTAGATTTGATTAAAACCCAGTGAAAGACATCACCCATCTGCTCCTATTGAGCTTGATTAAAAATAAATAAACAAAACTGCTTATGACATCCTCCTATTTCACAGAGATAGAAATTAAAACAATTATTTTTTGTAAATGTCCAAATAGTCTTTTAAAAATGTTTTTAATTTTGTTCAGTTACATTTACATTAACTATTATTTTGTATTAGCTTCAGGTATACAGTATAGAGGTTAGATAATCATATACTTTACAAAATGTTCCCCCTGATATTTCCATACCCACCTGGTACCATACATAGTTATTACAATATTATTGACTATATTCCCTATGTTGTACTTTACATCCCTATGACTGTTTTGTTACTACCAATCTGTACTTCTTAACTCTCTCACCGTTTTCATATAGTCCTTTCCCCGCCTCTGGCAATCATAGGTCTGTGCTCTGTTTCTATGGGTCTGTTTCTGTTTCATTTGTTCATGTCTATTGTTCTTTAGATTCCTTATATGAGTGAAATAACACAGCATTTGTCTGTCTCTGACTCACTTATTTCACTTAGCATAAAAATCTCCAGGTCCACCCATGCTGTTGCAAATGCTAAGATGTCATTCTTTTACAGAACAATTGACGGTAGTTATACTGATGTCAAGTAGTAGAGATAAAATTTGAGCTGACATAATTAAACTCCAGAGCCTACTTTCTCTACCACAGTACTATTATTACCTTCTTGTAAGGCCTTTCTCGTGTGGAGGCTCAAGAATGAAAAAAAAAGTGTATATAAAAATCAAAAGTGCCTATAGACTAATTTATTTTTATAGTAAAAGTACTGCTATTTGGCTTCTTTTCTAATGATATTTAATATTTATTTTATTCTGTTGTAATATTGTAAGGTAATAGTAAAATCTGGTTTTTAATGAAAAAAAAATCTCAATAAGTTGCAAGTTTCATGAGGCAGTCTACCTTTTTTTTTTTTTTTTCCTATTGGTTGCAAACCAGGAAAGAAGAAGAAAGATATCAGGAATCAGAAAAGTTAAGTAATGTTACCCATAATTACACGTCTATTTAGTATCAAAGAGATACCAAATTCATTCCAGAATCTTTAAAAAGAGTACATTGGCCTCAGGGATGCCTTCATTTGTTCTTTAAACAGATATTTATTGCAATGTGCCAAGCATTTTTCCAAGTACTCAGACAGAACAGTGAATAAGAGAGAGACTCTACTGTTCTCACAGAACTTAGCCAAGAGGAGAAAGAAACATAATTATAGAAGCACATGAACCAGGTTAGTCCATAAAGCAGTAACTGCTAAGACGAAAATTGATCAGAGAGTGCTACAGAGGAAGGAACATACATCACCTCTGATCACAGTTCATTGCCTAAATCTGGCTGCATTGGGTGGGGCCCTGCCACGTTGGCCTCGCCAAACCACCAACTTCTAGGAAGTATAATGTGTGTTCCAAGAAAAGGGAAGAAATGTAAGTATTTTGGGAATGTCCTTGGTGACTACCATAAGACGTGACTTGTGTTCGGGGGCACGTTGACAGGGGTGATTAGAGAATTCTCTCTGAAAAGGGGATAGCTGAGGTGAAAATAAATGAAGGGAAAGATCATCCATGCAAGTTAAGGAAGAGAACAGAGTAGGCAGAGGGAAAATGCAGTGTTTTTACAGAAACAGGAGAAAGTGAATGAATAAAAAGAGATCTAACAATAGGCAGGGGCTGGATCTTGTAGGGCTCTATCAACACGTGTGAAAAAATGAGTTCAACAGGTACTTGTCTATTGAAGATTTTGAAACACAAGAGTGATAATATAATTTAATCTGTATTAAGTGTTGTCAATGATTATTATTTAAAAAATAAAGATGATGACAGTTGACTAGAAGTAGGAAATGGCTTTTGATGGAGTCCAGGAGAAAATTAAAAGGGATAGTGTTTGCCTTTTGAAAAGATCGTAAAATAGTGGGTATAAAGGGACGTACACAATGAGCTCAGTTACAAAGCAATGTTCTAAGTGCTTTGGTAGTAGAGAGTGCCCCAGGAACATGCACAGGGAAAAACTAACCTGGACATGGGGATTTCAGATGAGGAATTCTTATGAACAAAGTCGATAGCATTCACACAATTTTCTGCAGTACATGATGGGAAGAGAGGACAGAGAGAAAACTAACAGGTGGGCAATGGCTGGAGCTTGAGTCACCTCGTATGCTATGACAAACTGTTAGGTTTTAACCCTAAAACCCACTGTGAGTCCAGAAAGGCCTTCAGCGAGATTCTGATATATTCAGATACGTAGCTTACATAGATCACTTTGGGAGTATTTAAACCATAAATAGGGAACATAGTCCCTAAGACTCCTTAGATTTATAAGGGGTTTTACATATATGCATCTGTTTCCTTCACTTGAACACTCCAAGTGCACACTAAAGTCAGGTAGACACATACACTTTGATATTTCTTCTCTTCCCTCTTTTCACCCCCCCCACAATAAATTAAAAATACCCTAAACCTATTTATTCATGTCTGTTAGGTTTGGGTATATATTGCTGTTTAGAAATGTTGTCCTCATTTGCCAGAAAACAGAAAAACATTATAGAGTATTTTTTCCTGTTAACTTTGCCAAATGAAATCGGCTTTGGCTAACAGGTGTTGATTTTCCCTTGTCTGACAGGCTGCATTTCCCTGAGGAGCCTGTGACAACCATTCCAACTCGGGTTCCAGGCTGGTGTGGTTCCCCAGAGCCCCAGCTGTTTAAGCTTCAGGGCTTGGCACACAATCTGTCTTTATAATACAGCTTGTCCCAGTAGAGTGTTAAAATGATGACTATGTTTACATGTATGTGTTCATGATGTTTTACTGTTATATTTTCATGCTGCTGATGCTGGTTATACTTTAAACTAATGCAATGTTATTGTATTTTTTCCCTGAAGCTATTTAAATCAAGCATACAATTTGGGGGATCTAATAAATAAATGAATGCAGAGCCCTGGAGGAAGACCAATGGTGGAATCTATCTCAATATTTAAATGAATTCATTGGGATTTCATATTTGCAGTTAAAAAACTAGCAACTGTACATGGACAGAATCTTTTATCCTAAAGTTAAACATTGTGAAAATCAAAATTGTGAAAATTAAATTTATACTATGTTTTTTAATAGTCAGAATACATTGTGTTTTATAAGAAATGTGAAAACCCTTTTGAAAAAATAACTAATAATGATACAGGAAATATAATGAATTATTTAAATTATAAAACAAATATGGGGATAATACTTCTAAAATTGTTTTAGTGGAGTTTATACTTTAACGTATTCATCGTAAAGTGCTTTGAAAAGTCAAAAGCACTGTGTATGGCGTGCATACACAGTTTCGTGCATTTCCTCTAATCACCGTGTGTCGGTCCTTGTCCGGTTCCTAGCTTTTTAATGAATCGCTATATATTAATAACTCCTGCACCTGTTTTGTTTCGGATTTCTAGATATTCTTCTCCTGTCCCAAAACTACTGAGAATCAGTTTGGCAGCACATCGATAGTTATTTCACTTACCAAAAAGGTATGCATATAATGTTGGCCTACTTCTGTCTGAAGAGACCCTTACCACTCCCAGAAGGAAGTTAAAGTATCCCTGGTTTCTAAAAATCCTTAGGGGTGTGGTCCTTGTTACAACCTACCTTAGCCTTTGAGCTGCCTGGCTAAAGGCTATGTTGGTGTGAGCGGGGTATATTGTCCTGCTTGTCTACATGTGATGTGGAAGAGACTCCCCAGGGGCTGCTGCTGCCTACCTAATGATATATAATTGCAGCTCTGAATTGACAATGGAGTCAAACCTGGGGCCACCTTCTTAAATCAACTAATCCCATTGGACCTCCAAGTACTCGCAGGTCATTTAGATTTTAGATGTCATATCTCTTGGCTATTGTTCTCACTGCCTCTCCCTTCCTCTCCCCTCAACACATGACCAATTGCATGTGTTTTGGGGTTTTTATAATGTATTCAAACAACTTTTTTTTTTATCCCCACGTGCTGCCCTTACCGGGGATTATCCTGATTAAAATGTTTTATGGGACTATCAAAACCATTTATAAGTACATGGGACTTAAGGACAAATTTAATAATAAAACAGAGACAAGATTTCAAATTTTAAATTTTTACTTTCTGGGTAAGTTATAGAAGTTGAAGATAAGGATATGGAAAATAGTATGTGGATACCTAAGCACCAATTCAATTATATTAGCACAAAAATATTTTTATTGTTATAAGCACATAGACATGTAGACACTCAAAAATATATTAAAACAAAGTTTTAATTCAGCATATTAAATATCCCCTAGTAAGTTAAAATATTGAAATGAAAACTATGAAACACATAAAGCATTACTTTTAGTTCATTAAAATTTTGAGCTTTTATATCTGGAACTCTACCATAAGCACTTCATTTACAAGTTAATGTATCATGGGAATGATGAAATTCTATATTATTTAAATACAAGTAAGCAGAATAAATTAATCTGTTAAATTGGCTAGAACTGAGAAATCTGCTTTTCTTCTCACTGTTGAAATTAAGCAATCTCCTTAACAGGTATGTTAGGTGTCAAATATTAAATAGACATATTGCAACGAGGATATTTCCTATTTGGAATTTATTTCTTGACTTAGCAACATGCTTAGCTCACAGCAGGTATCAAATATTTATTAGAAAAAAAAAATTAGAAGATAACATTATTTAATTGGATATTTTAAAATAATGCAGGGCATTATTATAAAGAAAGACTATGTATATCCAATAAATATGAGCTATATATTTGATGGAGGGCTAAGGAGTGCCATTTAAAAATTATTAATGGTTTATCTCTTTTTTCATTGGCCTTTTCTTCTCCCCATTATTTTTTAACTGTGTATCATAATTTTGGATGGTCTATAAAACAAGGGCATCTAGGGTTAATCAAGAATATAGCTCCTTTAGAATTTGTCTCCACCAGTTTTATAAATAAAGGGTGAGTTAGCTATGACTTGCACACTAATTCTGATCCATTAACTGTTTTTATAAATAAAATGTTATTGGAATGCAGTAATAATCATTACTAGTTATATAATCATTTTAATCATTTATAGTGTGGCTTTTGTGTCCTAAAACAGTGGATTGGGTAGATGCAACAGGCAAAACCTAAAATATTTATTATCTGCCCCATTATAAGGATTAATTGCCAATGCCTGGATAGAAGGCTCTCAATTCTGTTTATGATTCACAAACATCTGTTCAAGTGCAGACATATCAACAGTAATAGCATGTTCTGCTGAAAGATTCTGATACCAGTGAGTATTCCACACCAGGAAGGCGATGGCGGTTTAAATGGATTATTTCATGCACCAAAGTTATTTGGGGAAAGGTTTTGGATGCAGATATTAACAATTAATTTTCCTTTGGAACCCCATGGTGCACAAACACCAACATCAAACTTAAATGATTTCCCTAACAAAATGCAAATAAATCTGGTCAGTGCTTGCAGGAATAGAAAATCTAAGTGAAGATTCAGTTGATAATTGACATAAATCAGTCAACAAAGGCTTACAGTTCAAATAGGTTCTGAAAGCTAACTACTATTTCTATAGGAAAATGGCAAATGTCTATCCCATGGCTTATTTCTTTACTGTCACAAAAGCATAAGCACTATTCAATTATTGATAAGTGAATTAATTATTTTGTAGATTTTCCATGCCCTTTGCCTCTTTTCTGTTTGTTTATTTTTTTTATTTGTGCTAAATGTTTAGATTCCTACTCTTTCACTGATCATTAACTACACCTGGAGGTTGGGGAATCAGAATTTAAAGACTATAAAAATTAATTCATTCTTGTCATTATTTTGGGGCTTCATTAAAAGAGCAGAAAACAGGCTGAGTTTCTTCATTTTAATTAGGTCTTTCTGTTACCTATTGACTTTAGCTATCAAGTATATCCTTTATAAAACAAGAGCTGTTATGTTACTTTATTTAGGGTCAAGGTACCTAATTATTATCTTAGTAGAAAAGTTAAATTTATCTATAAAAAAGTGTGGATCTATTACCAACTTTCTGTGTAGTAAAGATGAGAATAATTAGTATCTTTCTTCCTGTTTTCACAAGCCATTTTCTAATATTTTGCTTTTAAATATTTAGATTCCCTTTCATTTTCCTGATAATCACATTGCTAGAAATGTTATAAACTCTCTGAAAAAGCTTTATTTGATTTTCTTTGTATTAATGTAAAAGTTGGTTGCTATATTAAGGTTAAAGTACCTTTAAGAAGCTATTTTGTTCTGAAAAACAAAAAGAGGCTTCCCATGGATAAATTCCATTAACAATTAACACTGTTTTGATATTTCAGTATTAATATTTCTTAAGGAAAATAAATCACCAGTGAGAGAATAAACTTAAGCCAGACAATTTGCATCATACTGAAAATAGATATTATATTTTTTCTAAAATTAGATGGAGTTTAAATTTGCTTTAAATTGTATTTTGTCAGAAATCAATCTGTAATTTTATTACAAGAAAATAGTTTTTTAAAAATTAGGACAGAAGTTTAAATGATTTGCTGAGTCCATAACATAATTTGCTAATTTCCCAAATTCAAAGCCAATAGTTTAGTCTCAATAAAATTGAGTGACTGAAAAATAATAGTCATTTTTTTCTTTGTGCATTTTAACAAATATGAATTGAAAGTATCATCAGAATATTTTCATGAAAGAAAAACAAAACAGATGGCTGCGTTTAACTGTGTACAGTATTTGTTGGTGTTGATTAGTATTAATCTGTGCACCGGAAGACAAAGGATGTTGGTTTGGATTTCCATGCTGAAATGTGTAACCTAAGTCTTCAGCTACAAATCAAATTTTCATACCTGCACTTCTCTGAGTGGATTCAGCCTCCCTAAGGAGGATATTGTCTCTTTTTGGTTGGCAACACTGTCAGACCTTCCTGGATTTTCCACAAAGAACTTGGCATAATTACTTGATTCCAAGATCCCTACAGAAGATGCCTTTGTGGATCAAAGATCTCAGTCCCAGCACCTCTAACACAAAACTTTATCAGCACTTTCCAGCATGCAGCATAATGTTTTTGCTATATAAGGATAATTTTATCTAGCTGAGCTCTATTACTCGTCTGCACAATAAAAGAACTGAACTAAATTATTTTTAAATTTTCTTCTAGTTCCCTATATTTTCTGAGTCTATGAGGTAAAACGTTTATGGCAGACAAGTATATTGTTTGGATGACTTAAGAAATTTCCTGTGTGGGGATGTCCACTGCTATTCCAATGACAAAGCGACAGCATCCAATTTATCAGGGAGACTTGAGGAAGGGAAAAGAAAATAGAAGAAAAGAAAAGAAAAGAAAAGAAAAGAAAAAAGAAAGAGAGAGACAGATAGACTTACTGTGATGATTTAATGTAATGACCCAGGTTCCTTGTTGTGCCATTTGGGAAGTTTCGTGAATGCCCTGAAGTAAGTAGAAAACTCTTTCGTTTCTCATTATAAAGGAAAATTGAGTATATAATTGAGAGCAAGGTAGTAATTATTTGGGAATCATGTAGATGTTATTTCACAGAGAATTAGGGAAAAAATGTTCAACTCGATATCTGCAAAAGCAGATATCTTGACGTAGGAATAAAGAGCAGACCTTAGTTTGAAACTCCAAATGTGTAATCCTAGGCAAGCATTTTAATTCAATCCTTATTGTCAGGATCAAATGAATTAACAAACATAAAGTGCCTGGCAATTAATGAGTCACCAACATGTTCTAACTCCCCTCTTTTCTCCCAATATTGTCACTAATGGAACCTACTCACTAACACTGTCAGTTTAATAATAGATACAAAATAGATTTAAACTTCTCCTATCTTTCTGGAATATCCTATTGGGCAGAAAAGCCTTAAACAAACAGAATTGTAAAAGCTAAGGGAGACATCCTATTTTATTTTATTAAATAATGGACTGAAATTTAAAATATGTATTCAATAAATGAAAGAAAATATATTATATTAATAAAATGTACATGCCTAGATCAATGCACCTAGGTCTTGTACATCTTCACGAAAATTAACTCCAGGGTTTGGAAGTAAAGTGAGGAAACAGATAAAAGTTACAAGATAAATAAGACAAAACAAATTGGAGGGTTGAATTCTGTGAGTAAAATCAACATCTGTTGGTCAAGAGAGAGACTCTTTCACTCAATAATTATTTATGGAGCGTTCACTGTGCATCAAATGTTGTAATTGACTAGGACACTACAAAGTTAATGTAAAGTTATTCTAGTTTCCTTCTTAAATTTGAGAATAAGCACGTAGTGAGGTGAAAGATGAGTGAATGAACGGCGGATGGATGAGGACAAACCCCAGAAGGAAATCAGAAGTTTCCAAACCAGAAGCGAAGTTGAAAGTATAAGCAGATGGACGGGAGTATGTGTGGATGTGCATATTGATAATGTTATGCACGTGACCGCCTCATGGACTGGGGAACTTGTTAAAAATCATCCTTATGAAGTCAAAATTGAAAATCCATACATACTTAACTTTAATTTGCAATTAATTTGTATTCAGAATATAAATATAGTTTGCATGTGTTCCAGCATGACCCAGTTCATGCACATAGAGCATCAGGCAGTAAACTGTCCCTTTTCAGACAGCCAGGCAAAAGGCATTAAAGACAATGACCATGAATCTCTACTTCCTTCAAAGTAAAGAAAAATCCAATTCTTTGAGGGATATTTAAGTTGTTTTTAGACTTTATTGCAAAATTTAGGCAAAATCTATTCTAGAGAAAACCTGTTTCCTTTTCCATGCTGAAGCTACTTGTATACATTTGTACAGCAATTTCAGGATGCAATTGACTAGAAGGAGTAAGTGTTTAATGGCACTGGACAACTTTCATACCTTTACTCCAGAAATGCTTATTTTGGGGTGAAATATAGTCGAAACTGTTCCTAAAGAGTATAAGAATGAAAATTTACGTATTTCAAATGAATTAAACTGTCAACAATAAGATTAATTCTATGTGATTGTATTGTATAGATGTGACGTGTGTCCAGAGATTTTTTTTTAACATTCCAGCCAGAGAGTTGAAGATTTATAAGACTAAATTCTTGTTTTAACTTTATCATTAATGTCCCTACAGGTAAAATCATCTTTTCACAACACCTTTCAATACTATAATAAACAGCCAATACTGCGGCTACAGAGGAATTTTCCTCATACCAAGCTTTTGAGGGTCCAGCGTCACTTATTTTTCCACATGGAAAACTATTTACACAGTGGATTTACAGATGGGTCACTATGAACATATGTACCAATCAAAGGATTCAGAACCAAAAAGAAGCCAGAGCTAAATTAATAATAAGCAGGCATTTAAACAAAGGAAGAAATCAGTTTGCTGTTGATTGTATTTTTATTCCTCTGTTGCCTGTATTGTGTGTGCACACCCACAAAAATTATTATGAGAAACTGCACTTCCTAAAGATATTGCATCTGTTTTGCCAGGCAAGGGAGTGTGGAAGTGAGAGGAAAGAGCAGCACAACATTGAGAGGGAAGGGATGAGTGAGTATGTTCATGTTGGAGGGAACATTTCCCATTTATTAGTCACATTGATGATGAAGCAGATTAGGATCACTAAAGAAATTTTTTGAAAGTTGTTTCAGAGAAAATATGAATTGAACTTAAATTTCAAATTTTTCTAAAATGGAGATTATATACAGAACATTCAATTTCCTAGTTTCTCCAGCTCTCTTACTATTAAAAGTTAATTCAAGAGTATTTCTACCCTTTTGAAAACAATTTGAGTTGAGAAAAACTACGCCATATGCTCTGCTTAGCCAGGCAGTGTGAAGCAAAGTCCTGAACAATTATGTGGTGGATTTGATCAATTTTGATAGCCAGTCTTGAAACTCAAGCCAAAATGTCCTGTTCTTTCTTCTGCAGCAGGTTTTGGGACTGAATTATTACATGACTAATTGTATCAAATTTCTACTTTACCTTGGCCATGGCCTCACAAACCCTGCCTGTTACAAAATGACTTTTCTGATCAGCTTTAACAATCTTATGTGTGTCCTAGTTATTTTATAACATCAGTGTCAGAATACATAATCAAAATAATGATGGATAAAAGTATTTAAATGTCTTTTGAAATACTTTGGATTGTCTTGCACCAAAATCACCCCAGATTGTTACTTTTCTTTAATTATGTAACTTGTATTTGCCAAGTATAGTATTTGATTAGGGAATCCCAGTACATATTTTAATCTAATAAATATAAATTAGTTCAGGAAGTTCTCCTCATCCTTTTCTTGAAACATATCCAAGAATCATGTAGATTATCTGGATCATTTCCTTAGTGTATTACCATAATCATATAAAAATGCATAGTGTTCACATTGACAGTATATCATTTACAATGATATATTAGTGAAATTGAAGTGCTCTAAAGATGAAGCCCATTAACATTAAACAGTCACTGATACTATAATAATTCAAACCTAAAAAGTTCTCTAAAGAGCTTACAAGGGGTGGGCCACCTGCTTTGGATGCTCATGAGGCTAAAGCAACCTCTCTTAAGGTGCACTGAGCATTTTAACTTAGGGATAAATAGACATTGAAGAGATGGATGGGATTTTAATTCTGAGGTGAAAGTAAATTAACTTTGGGACAATTTATCTTTTACAGCATATTTTGGGGCAGTGCCAGCAGGCCACAGGTGTACACCTCATGAGGAGCCTTAAAAGATATCTGTGAGGTTGGGGTAAAATGCAGTTTATATTTGAAATGTAATTTAGCAATGAAATACCAACTACACCCTAGATGAATGTTGCAAATATACAAAGAAAAAATACTTTTGTATTTTTTATTTTTCCATGCAAGATTAGTGATAAACAAAAAATATACCAGCATTCTAGCTCATATATTCTAATGAACCAACTAAATTGAGAGAGAAAAGAATCAAAGAATGAGATGAAGAGGAGCACAGACAAAAGGAGAAATGTCAGAGAAAACACTTCAGAAACTTTCTATTTTATAGATTGTCAAATATTTACAAAAGACTAATATATCTCCCTGGAAAACACTTCGAAAATTATTCCTTTTTTTCTTTTCTTTTTGAGATTGCACAATATACGGCTCCCCTTGCACTACCACTTAGAGAAATCACTCGACCATTTGTCTGTGTGCATGCGAGACTTTAAAGACCGATCAGGGGCCATGTTTTTTCATCCTTTTATCCATCCTTTCTGCCCAGGCACAGTATATGGCACATGAAAAGTCCTCAATAAATATTTGTGGAAGAAATAAAAGAATGAATAATGTCCTACTTAAAAAGATGTTATTGATTATATAAGTGTTTAATAGTCTAATAATTTTGTTATATTCTGTGGCAGTGATTTCCACACGTGTGTTAACACGTAATCATGAGAATTTACGCATTTTGAGCGCAGCTCCATGTAATTGCCATGTAGGCAAGTGTGGATCATGTCTGTGGAATGGGAACTCTCTAATAGGAATTTGGCAAAGTTGTATCTTAAAAAAATTCTGGCTTGCTGACCCCTGCATATCATATTATCCTAGTCCTGCCTGCCACCAGACCTGAATTTACATCCTAATGCTCTGCTAATCCCTGTTCTGCTTAATCCCATGAATAATCAATCCAATGTAAACATGTCCTAAAGCCTCTAATAAAAACCCCGGCTAAACGACCCACCAGGCCTTTTCCTGATATGGAGAAATTGGTCACGTGGCCCCGGTCTCTCTTTACCGCGTATCTCGGTATGAGATTCATACACGCATCGGGTTGCTGTCACCCATGGGTATCGGCAGGTACGAAACCCCCACGACAATATTCCCAACATGGTTTCTAATTTATTAATTTTCCCTTATTTTTCAGCACATTTTACAAAGTAACTCATACCAAAGACAGGGTCCAGCTGCCCCTGGATATGCTGAGAGCCATGGTCACGGCATCCTTCCTCTCAGCTTGCTTTCCAGAAAGTCCATCACTTGGAATATATCACAATTTAATACGGTATTACCTCTAACCTTAAGAAAACACATTGGGTGTGAAAATAAAAGGAAATTTATGCCTGTCTTCTTTTTTTCCTTTCTCTTTGTGATATATTTGAACTCTGGCCATTTTTAGTTGGAAGGAGGCTAAAGTATAGTAAATAAAGCATCTAATGAAGGTAAAGCACTTAATAGAAGTAAGGAGCAACAGCCACAGAAGAAGGTATCAAAGTGTACGTAACATTAAAGTGAGAAACCAGAAAAAGGAAGAGTGAAGTTAAAGAGATCAGCAAATTAGTTTATACAGTTTCACATATATATTTTTCTTCTGATGAGCAATGCATTTTTATATAATAGTCACTCTGAAATACTTCAAATATTCTATAACAGTTTAAAATGTGATTTCATAGTTTCACAATGTTACTAACCTTTGGCACAATTGATTTGGGTCTCATCACTGAAGTCCCCACAGTCATTGTCACCATCACAGGCCCAATGGCCTGGGATACATCTGCCACTGGAGCATCTGAACTGATTATCAAAGCAGGAGTGAGCGCAGCCAACTTCATCACTCCCATCCCCACAGTCGTCATCTGGAAAGAAACCTCAACATAAATATAGGAAAACCGACCCAGGGAGAAGTGTTTCCTTATAAAAATCCATTTTTTTCTACATACAGAATTTTATTTTGTTATTGAAAAAGTAATGCCAGATTGGTGATCAGCATCTCCTATGAACAATGGGAGAATTATTTTCTTCTTTATACTGTTTCACTTCTGATTTGATATCAGCTACTAAACTAAGGGGGAAAAAATCCTTTGCCTTTAAATATTGAAGCTTAATTTCTATTTCACTCAGAACTGACTAACCACTAACTGAATGAATCTGTGTAGCATGAAATAATTATAGAGCAGGGGGGGATGACTGGGACCGTAGGGATTTCATGAAATGATATAGCTCGTAACATATTATGGAAAATTATTATTTTGAACTACAATATCTATGTGTCAGAATGTATAATTATATTTTCAGTTCAGTCCCTCATTCCCCATTCTCTACCATGAGTGCCACTGTGTCCCCTTCCCCCACTAGCTTCTAAGTGTGTATTCATACTGGAAAATTGTTGCATGCTATCATTAACAATGACTTATGTTATTTACAAACAATGATTGCAGAACAGAAGGAAGAGGGATGTAAAGTAGAAATAGATTACATTGAAATAAATGGCTGATAAAGCATCAATTTATATCTAATTCGTTTATCTGTATTTGTCATAAGTTAGCATAAAATAAATTGAATAAAAGAAAAAATACATTTGAACATAAAAAGCAAGGTGACAGAATTGAGACCATCTGGATAATTACATAGTAATTTATAAACTACTTCATCATGGGTTATAGAGCACTTTTTATAAATATTTTGGGGAACATGAATGGTCCCAGTCATTTCCTCAACTATCCCCTTTTCACCTCACATCTGTAGATTAGACTGTGTCCAGCACAATATCTGAAAGCAAATTTCTATCACAGCCCCATTGGACAGCTATTGAGCTTCATTATCCTTAATGCTAATCCCTACTGATGTGCCAGCTGCCCCCTCACCACTTGTTCTAGCCGTTTGCTTGGCTCTGCAAGCTTCCCTTGTAAACCACCTCTGAAGGATGTGAATCAGCACAGACAGCCAGGCCCCCAATCAAAGCAGTGCAGTACAGTGAACATTTGGTACTTGCCAGAGTCACAGTGCCATTTGCTGCTAATGCACCTTCCACTTTTGCATATGAATTGAGTTAATGGCTCACAAGTTGGGAATTCTGTGAATGATATAAAAACATTCAATAGAAAATATGTTAATGACTGTGCTTGACTTAATTTATATCTCATTTGCTAATTTGATCAGAGATCCTCCTCTCTCTTCTGCAAAAGGCACAGAGGAAACATTAAATAAATATATATAGTGACAGTAACTTCTTGAGGACAAAGGATACATATACTTTTAATATCTTTTAAAAGAGTACTTTCCAGTGACAGAAAGCCAAGGAGAATCATTTGATGAATGACTGTTTGGATTAATTATACTGCAAGTAAAACAAATAGATGCCAACCCCCTGCATCAAGGGACTCAACCACCTTTCAAAGAAAAACAGCTGGAAGAAGTGCTCTGCTCTGGTGCTGCAGTTCTGTACTTACGTTTTAAGAGAAAAAGGCCTCTTCTGAAAAGAGAGAGCCAAAGGAGGAAAGTTACATCTAACTTAGCCTCTGAGAGATGTAAACATCACAAGTTGAAAGTAAAAACAAAACAAAAATGACTCAATAAAAATAGTTCAGTTGGTATCATATAATTAAAAATATTAAATTTCATGATTACCAAAGGCATGTCTTGAATACAAGTTTTAGAATAAATTTAACTGTTTGAACACCAAAAAAAATGCGATTAGAGCCTAAGTATGATTCAAAGACATAAATCTAAAGGAGGCAATCACTGATAAGTAGATATAAGATTATATCAAAGGCTATCCATACAGCAACCCAACAAATATTCTGACACACAATATAGTACTAGAAAGAAAAATGAAAATGCCCAAAGATTTAATCAATGTGTCTAAAAGAGTTTTGTTTTGTTACATGACAAGGTAATGAAAACTTATGTTTTAGGAATCAACATGAATGTTGTCAAAATATGTTTCCTTCCTTAAGTAAGCTATTACAATGTTTAGAAGCTACACAGTACACATGAATCTGGGACTTTACACGAAGTATCAGTATAAGTTATGGTTCAAATGGGTAAACAACTAAATGTATACTCTAAGATATAATGAGATCTAATTTTTTAAAAAGGGCCATTATACCTTTTTGCATCTATAACATGGCAATTCACATTTTAAAATCTTCCTTCTGTATACAGGAACATATTAACCAATACAACAAGTTTTACAAGAAAAGAAATCACCCTAATTATTTGGAAATCTCTGACATTTGGTATATATTTCATTGGTAAGAAAAATTTCCATGTAACCTTTAATTTTTTTTCTGTTTCTTGTAAGACTAAATTAAACAGCTGAAAACTCTAAAAACAATAGCTTCCAAAAGGTAAAAAAAAAAAAAAAAAAAAAAAAAAAAAAAAAAAAAAAAAAAAAAAAAAAAA
>PVJI01012315.1:0-11134 GCA_004026765.1 Micronycteris hirsuta | reverse complement strand
TACCCAGAGTCACCACAAGATAGCAGGTCTGTCCAGAAGGTATCCAGCCATGTAATACGAAAAATAGAGACCTTTATTAAAGAAGATATGAGACACAAGAAACATTGTACATAGGACAATGATGCCTCAGTCCCCTTCATAATAAGCACCTAAGGACCTCACACAGTTCTCCCTGTCACCATCAGCTGTCCCGTCATACTTTCCTGAATCTCATCGATGGCCTGAAATCTCATCCGTTTCAAAGGTGATTTTAGTTTTGGGAAAAGCCAAAAGTTGCAGGGTGCCAAATCTGCACTGTAGTAGGGCTGAGTCACCTGGGTGACTTGATGTTTCACCAATAGTCTCTGCATGAGATGTGATACACAAAGGGGCACACAGTCATGATGAAGCTGACAATCACCAGTTGCCCATAGCTGTGGCCGTCTGAATCATCAGAATAGTTTCTGTGGAGAAATGTCCAAGCTTCATGCAATATTTGATGCAGATGCATTGCCCTACTCACTCAGTCATTTTGAATGTGATGGCCACACAGTACACGTGCTCAGACAACAGCATCTACCACCCACCACTGACTAGTACAGTGAGATCATCATTGCTCACACATGCGCATTCCAGTGCACTGTCCATGGCTGCCAGGTTACATCAACATGGCTCAAACCTTTCTCATTATAGTAATACAAGGTTGGACTTATTCTGGACAGACTTTGTATACATATGCCTATAGTGTGTATGTGTTCTTTTTTTTAATTTCATTTCTTTTATTTATTTACTTTTAGAGAGAGGGGAAGGGAGGGAGAAAGAGAGGGAGAGAAACATCAGTGTGTGGTTGCCTCTCACATGCCCCCTACTGGGGACCTGGTCTGTAACCCAGGCATGAGCCCTGAGTGGGAATCGAACCGGTGACCCTTGGTTTGCAGGCCAGCACTCAGTCCACTGAGCCACACCAGGCAGTGCAATAATGTGCATGTGTTCTTAAATAATTGCACTTACTTTCTGCTTTATTTTTTTTATATAACTCTTAGTTACATCATTTCTCTTGGTAACCTTGTTGTCTGAATTAGTTTATAGGACCAAAAGGCAACTTATATATTAAAAAAAAAAAAAAAAAAAAAAAAAAAAAAGGGGGAGCTAAAAGGAACATAGGTCAAATCGCTAAAAAGAACGACAGCATTAGCCCTGGCTGGTGTGGCTCAGTTGCTTGGAGCCTCGTCAAAGTTCATAGGTTCAGTTCCCCATCAGGGTACACACTTAGGTCGCTGGTTTGGTCTCCTGTTGGAGTGTGAAAGATGTTTCTTACATTGATGTTTCATGTTTCTCTCCCCCCACTCTCTCTTCCTCCCCTCCCCTCTCTCTAAAGTCAGTGAGTATGTCCCCGGGTGAGGATTTTAAAAGAAAAAAAAAGCATTATTTGAAGGGAAACGTGTAAGGGAGTAAAGTTACTAATGTTTCATTTCTGTTATGCTGTCACGGCGATGTGACCTTCGGTAAATCACACCGCCTCTCTGATCACAGGTTCTTGGTTTATAACATGATCTCTTGGTTCTTTTAAGTTCTAAAGATCGAAAAGTCAGAAGAAACATCATTGAGAAATGCACAACACCCTTAAAGCATTTAATTCAGAAAAAAACAAAAAACGTCCACCACCTGGGTAACTGCTGGGATCATCACAGCATTTCAATAAAATACAATAACCAAATTTCAAAACAAATTAAAACAACTTGTAAATAAAGAAATGCTAAAATTTTCTTTGACTTTTCTCTGCTTAATAATATAGTCAAATGAACCATATACTTTATAAAGAGGTCCATCAAAAATTTAAATATAATACAGGGTCTCTCATTTTTCACTAACATTGGAAGATACTGTTTCCATAATCTGTTCATATCCTATCACTAGTACCTGGTGGTGATAGAGAAACTAACTATGTCTGATGACAATACACTTTTACCCTAAAAATAAAATGAAACCAATCTTCTAAAATAAATATAACATTTTCACTATTCTTCTATATTGGCTTTAATTTAAAAGTTAAATATCATATCTAAATATTTCAGTTTGTTTCTGGATACTTGTTCTAATAAAAATCCTACTATGAATTCTTATACAGTATTTGTAACTTAAATGTTACAAATCTTTTCTTTCTTGACTTCACATAAATATTCTTTAACTTTGGATCTTCCCTGGGACACAAATGGCTGGACCCTTGAAAAGATTACCTGATTAATTCTGAAAAAGAGAAAAATTATGAACCAAAGTGGCTTACATTTTATCATGTTACAATTACAGCAAGAAAACTATATTTTTTTCTGTTGTTACTTCAACCTCATAGAACATTTAATATGGATTAATGGACTGTTAAAAACTCTTCTTGTTGCAGGTAGTACGCTCAATTTATCTGTTATGTCTTTCACTTAAAATTTATTGCCAGGTTATATGTATGTTATTATGTAAATTACAACAATTCTCTCCCTCTCTCAAGAGCAGCCATGGTTGGTTTAATACTTATATTTATCTAGTATACAAAGCTTAGAGGAATGTTTCCCAGTGAGGTAGTTTTCAGAACAAATTTATGTTTGTTTCCTGTCACAGGTCTTTTAAGCTTTAGGAATTTTCTTACTTTTTCCTTCTCCTTGACTCCAAAATAGATATTTCTAAGTAACTTATTACTGAAGTCTCAAAATATAGCTGTTATAGGTTTGTTTGAAAGTATTAGTTCACATCCTATATACTGATGAATTTAACCTTGGTGATTAAGTATGTGAAAATACCTTGAAAATTCAAGTTAAAATATATAGTCCAGGGTTAGAAAAGTGTTATCTAAACCTGACAGAGACCATCTATATTATCTATTATTATTTATTGAGTATTTATTGCTAGGCTAGTTACATATGTACTTTTCTTATATTCTTCCCAACAGTCCTGCAATTGTTCTTGCTAACCCCAATTTGCGAAAAGAAACAACATAAATTGTCTGCTAATACAGCGCATTACCACCAACTGTCAGACTAAAATCTGAATACTGTGCAGACCGATTTCAAAATATATTATTTTTTCTTTATACCACGCTGATCATACCAATGCCTTAAAAAAAGAGCGTAGACAAATTTGGGGAAAGGTGAAAAATTTAATTATTCTATGGCTTATGCCTTCCATTAAACTCTAGTTTTTATTTTTACATATTGAGTGTATAATTAAATATAGTTATGGAAAATAATATATTTAAAATTACATATATTATAAGAATATATCCTTTGAGAAAAATATATGTAGCATTTCTCGATCTTGATACTAGTTATGGCTGCTAATAATTGCTACTTACACAGGACAAACTTCAAAAAATCCAGTAGAGTAAGCACATTTTGGAGAAAACCAGAGGGGAACAGTGTACTACAAATTGTCTTTGTTTTTCTGCTATTTCATTGTTGTTACATAAAACCTCATTTTATATATCACATGTAATATAAGTAGGTTTTGTAAGTAGGCAAACCTGAGTTCAAATCCTGGCTTGACTATTAATTAATGTGTGACCTTGGGCAGTTTCTTAATATCTCTAACCTCAGATTCCCACCTTGTAAAATAGAGTAAAACACCATCTCAATCTTATATTCACTCAAAATATTTTGAGAACTTTACATAAGACAGAGTTCTAAGTCTGAGAAATAACATTGGTCAGAATAAAGAAATGAACAGCATAGTATTCGGCCCTGGGAATACAACATTCCACACTTTTCTCAGAGTGTTTACAACCTGGTAGGAAAAATGTTTATAACAAAATTAAAAAAGTGACTTCAATACATTTCTATAAATGTTATGATATAGGCAGTATAAGGCATTATTGAAAAAAGACCAGAAGCATCTAAGTTTAGATATTTTGCTCTAGAGGAAGAGATATGCAAGCTGATATAAGTGGTATATTTAAGTTAAATCAGAGAAAACAGGAGAGGATGGAGTATTTTCAAAACATTCCAGAAAGATGGCATTCCTGAAGGTCCAGAAGTCAGGGTACATATAATGTTTGAGAAACTGCAAGAATTTCAGGATGGTTGCACTAACATGTAAGATGGAAGTAATAAAATTTTTGGAAATAATCACTATTATATATTATTTAAAACAAAATCTTGGAAATAAAAGGATACAGAGGGTATGTAGAATGAGACCAATAGAAGAGTAGGAAAAAATATTGAGTAATTCTGACAATATGGAAGACAGATGAGAAATGCTAAACAAAATAACAACTAAATCTTCTAATACATAGGTGAATGTGTACGAAACTGTACATTTTCAGAGTCCCGAAATGAAGAGGGTTTGGAAGCTAGAACACTTGGTGAACTATAAATGCTATGTGTGTGTGCATGTGTGGGGGTGGGGGAGGGGTGCAATTTTGCCTGCAAAGGCTACAGAAGAAAACTGGATCTGTAATCTAGATATTTGGGTTTTAATGTCACTGATGGACAGGTCACACATCTTTAGTTTCAGAGAAAGTGTGGATCCCAGCAAAAATCTAGGACCCTCAGTGTAAATAATACCTTCAGTGCAAAAGTGGAATAGAGAATATTCACCCCCACCCTCCAGTACAAAGAAATATCTCAGCCTGGACTGGGAGTGGAAAAAATATATATAGTTCATCCCATCACCCTGAAAATTTAGAAATATAGTTTCCAACTTACAACTTTTCAACTTGATGATGATGTAAAAGTGATATGTAGTCAGAAGCCATAATTTGAATTTTGAATTTTGATCTTTTCCTGGCTTAGCAATGTGCTCTATGATACTCTCATGAGGCAGCTCCCAGTCAGCCATGTGATCCTGAGGGTAAGTAGCTGATGCTCCATAGCACATTCATTGTGTTAGAAGATTTTGCCCACATGTAGACTAATATAAACATTCTAAGTATGTTTAAGGCAGGCTAAGTAAGCTATGATGCTAAGTAGGTGAGGGCTATCAGGCGCATTTTTGGCTTACGATGTTAACAACTTAAATGGATTTATGAAGATGTCACCCTATTGTGAGCTGAGGAGAACATGAAATTGTGAGAATGCATGACAAACTCGACTTGCTGTAATCAGAAAATCTAAATAATAATACCAAAGCGAAAATTATTTCAGGGTATATAATATTTTAGAGGATTGTGACAGTGCTCAGGGAAGATGTGACCTCAAAACAGACTCATAAGATTTCCACAGGGGCAAAACAGAAACATAGACGGTAGGGTCAAAACTTAAAAAAAAGAGAGTAAAAAAGGTAAATGACAAAAATCTGGTGAGTAACATTCAGCAGATCTAACAAATGACAGGATTACCTTTATAAGATCTTCAGATATTTTAAAAATAACTGGTAGAAGCTATAGTTTGAAGATGGACACTGTGAAATAGTTTGTCAAATGTATTTAAAAGACACACATAAAAATAAAGTTCATGTAAAAGACAGCCCAATAAAATAGAGACAGGCTTGAAAAAGAACCAAGTAGAACATTTAGAAATGAAACCCAGCATCTTGGCATTACAAACTGCATGGACAATTAAATTATAAATTATTACACTTGAGATAATTACTAAATTAGAAGATAAACCTGAATAACTCTTTGTCATTTCAAAGCAAATATTTAAGATTATCTTAAGAGATTAAGATTCATGGAAGATAGACCAAAAAGATCAAACATAAAGCTCACAGTTCTAAAAATATGGAAAGGAGATAGTGAAGATAGGCAATATTCCAAATACTTTTGTAGAGTTTTCCAGAATTTATCAGAGATATGCCTTTAGATTTAGGAAGCACAATCTCTCTTAAGATAAGCAAAAGTAAATTCGCATGTAGAAACGCTGTAGTGAAATGTCAGAGTGCCAAAAAGAAATTTATAAAACCTTAGTTAACCTGTACATTATTTATACTATTGAATTTATACTATTGAAAATATGTATATATTCCTTCTTTCCTCTTCAAATGAATAAATAGAAAGAACTTTTCAGAAAGTAATGAACTCCCTCCTACAAAGAGAATCATAAAACAACAAAAAATATATATTTGAAGGATAGACAAAGACAGAGGAGCCTGAGAAATGTAGAAGGGAAACCAAGAAACAGCTTGTCACTGAACACAAGAGGACAGAGCTTCAGGGAGAAAGTCAGCAGCAGTGAGGGCTGCTCATAGAACACTAGATACACAGTGAAGTGTACTACTCAGATTTTCTTGTAAAAAAATAGCCCTGGTGAGCTTAGAAAAGACAGTTTTGGTGGAATGGTTTGGGGGAGAAAACAAGTTTCCATTCTCTACCAGGGGTGTCCAATCTACGGGCCATGGGCCGTAAGTGGCCCAGAATGGTTATGAATGCAGCCTGAAACAAAATTGTAAATTTACTTAAAATATTATGAGATTTTTCTGTGATATCATGTCACAATGCCACGTAATCACAAAATCACAGAGGCTCAAGACAACTCTTCTTCTTCCAGTGTGGCCCAGAAGGGAAAACAGTTTGGACACCCCTGTGTAGACGGAGTAGAAGATAGATACATACATTTTATGCAACTTTTCTAAGAAATTTGACTGTGAGAAGAGTAAGAATTAATGTGATAGCTGATGAGAAATGTGGGATCAAAAGATTTTAAATTACTGTGTTGGTAATCTTTCTTAACAAGTTGAAAGTTTCATATTCACAAATATTAAAGGAAAGGAACAAATGAGTGAAAATAAAAATATAGGAGCCAAAAAAGCTACATTTTCTGTGCTTACATATTTTAGGGCATCAGAAAAATTTTCAAAGACTGGATTCATATCTAAAAGTAGTAGGTAATCCCGGCAATTAAAATAATTAGTACTAAAATAGTGTGTTCAATTTAATCCTAAGGTTAATATTAAACAATGAATCTACATTTTTTCATTCTGAGAAATGATTAGAAAAAATAATACCTTTAGTGAAGTGGAAGGCCCAATGAAATGTGCCATAAGAAATCAACAAAGGACTTCCAGCAAGATGGCGGCATAGGTGGACACACCATACCTCCGCACACAACCAAACGAGGAAAAAACAGCAATTTAATTAAACAAAAACAGCCAGATCTGACAGAAAATCAAACTGAAAGGAAGTCCGACACCCAAGGAGTTAAAGAAGACACCTACATCCAGTCTGGTAAGCAGGGCGGAGCCGGATGGAGAGAGAGCACATGGCCACTCTGCAGCGAGCCGGGTGGTAAGCGCAAGGCAAGACTGCGGTTTGTGGAGTGGGACTGGCAACGCTGCAGCACACTGAGACGGGTGTGCCTGACCAAAACGCGGCCAGCGCCCAGCCCACCTGGAACCAGCGGGGCCGAGACTGGTGGACCGGGCAGGTCCTAATTCGCGTGCATATAAACCAAGAGAAAAAGCAGGGTACAACCCATCAAAGCAGGGAAATAAAACCCCAAACCACCGATTGAAAACACCTGTGGGAGGTGAGACGGCGGGAGGAACTCCCGGCCTCACAGGAGAATTCGTTGGGGAGACCCACGAGGGCTTGGAACTGTGCGGGGCCGTCCACCAACCCCAGAGCCACCCTGGAGCCAGCACAGAGGGGCTCAACTTGCTTGTGGGAAGCGGTGTGGGTGCGGAGAGCGGAGCAGGCGCCATTGTGCTCTCAGGTCCCGCCGCCACAGGTGCGTCACAACACAAGGATGAGGGTTACCCCGCCCCCACAGACAGCGTCACAAAATAGCAACATGAGTTGACCCATCCTGGTGAACACCTAAGGCTCCGCCCCTTAAAGTAACAGGAGCACCGGGGGGGAAAAAATGGCCCAAATGAAAGAACAGATCAAAGCTCTAGAACTAACCGACAAAGAGACAGACAACCTATCAGATGCACAGTTTAAAACACTGGTAATCAGGTAGGCCACAGAATTCGACGAAAAATTATCGCAATTACTTGAACAAATGAGGCAACTACTTGAACAAATGAGGAGAGATCTGCAGGGAACCAATAGGGATAAGAAGGAAACTGGGACTCAAATCAACAGAGTGGACCAGCAGAAAGAAAAAAACATCCAACCAGAAAAGAATGAAGAAACAAGAATTCAAAAAATGGAGGAGGGGCTCAGAAACCTCCAGGACATCTGTAAACGGCCCAACATATGGATCATAGGGCTGCCAGAAGGAGAAGAAGAAATCCAAGAAATTGAAAACTTATTTGAACACATAATGATGGAGAATTTCCCGAAGCTGGTGAAGGAAATAGACTTTCGGGAAGTCCAGGAAGCTCAGAGAGTCCCAAAGAAGTTGGACCCAAAGAGGAACACGCCAAGACACATCATAATTACATTACCCAAGATTAAAGATAAGGAGAGAATCCTAGAAGCAGCAAGAGAAAAGGTGACAGTTACCTACAAAGGAATTCCCATAAGACTGTCAGCTGATTTCTCAAAAGAGACTTTGCAGGCAAGAAGGGGCTGGAGAGAAGTATTCCAACTCATGAAAGGCAAGGACCTACATCCAAGAATACTCTATCCAGCAAAGCTATCATTTAGAATGGAAGGGCAGATAAAATGCTTCTCAGATAAGGTCAAGTTCAAGAAGTTCATCACCACCCAGCCTTTATTGTATGAAATGTTAAAGGGATTTATATAAGGTATGGAGGAATATCAACAGGGGAGTGGTAGGGGGAGAAGGGGGGAAAGGGGCACAGAATAAGTAGCATAAATAGGAGGTAGAAAACAGATAGGGGGAGGTTAAGAATAGTATAGGAAATGCAGAAGCTAAAGAACTTATGTGTATGACCTATGGACAAAACTACAGGGTGGGGAAAGGCGGGGGGTAAGGGCTGGAGGAGAATAAAGGGGGGAAATGGGACAACTGTAATATCATAATCAATAAAAAATTAAATGGAAAAAAATCAACAAAGAATACTTGACAGGGGAGCAGAAGATGGCGGCAAGATAGGAGGAACAGAGTTTACGTCTTCCTACCCACTGGTTGATTTTCTGAGGAACGGGGCGAAACCCAGCAGTATTCCAACACATATGATGATTGATGCCCAAGATTACAGGGGAATTTGAACATTCATAGGTAAGCAGAGTGCATCGGAATGAAAGGGTCCCCATCGGGACCAGCCTGGGGAGCGGGGTGGGGCTTCGGTCCCAGACCCAGCAGCCGCCTGGATCAGATGCAAGATTCTTAGGGAGGGAGCCAGATTAGGATTTGAGAGTAGTCAGATGCTTGTTTTGTCTGGCGAGCGTAAATAGGAAGAATTTTTCAGAGAGGAAAAACAGAAAAAAAAAGGTGGCGCTACATGGCTATTTGGAGAGGCCCAGCCCCCAACAGTCAGGAGGTTAGTGCACCACTCGGATCGGTGCGCGACCTGGGATCGGAGGCCCGGGGAACTCGGCCTGTATCACGGAGGGAGAGCAAGGTTGGCCCTTGGCCCGAGGAGGCTGGCGCTTCCACCATGGGGAATTGGAGTCTGTTTGAGTCCAGGGTCCAAGGCCTTTCCCAGCCCATACCAGAAGTATTGGAAACAGCTTGCAGTCAGCTAATCTCTGGCCGAGTGCGGCCTGGGACACCGAACAAAGGAAACCGGGGACTGTGCGCACCCAGCGACCCGCAGACCATTCGTACACAGTTCAAAAATACTGGGGACGGTACACAACTGGGCCTCTTGGATGCATAATCCAGGGACAAAGAAGTGAGCGAACACGGGCGCACACCTCAAAAATACCAGAGAGAGCGCACGACCAGGCCTTTTGGCCGGGGCTTGCTGGTGCACAGCACAAGGGCAAAGATAAAAGAATTCACAGGTGCACTGAGCTCATGCCTACAGCTGGGGACAAAGCCCTAGCCATCCAGACCAGGCGCACGCAGGCGCACGCAGGAGCGCACAGCCCGGCAAGACCAAGCAGCTGTGTGGGAATAGGGCAGAAGCACCCTGTTGAGGAGAGCAGCAGTCCGGAGATACAGACCGCACAAATTCTTGACTCAGAGAGGGGGCCAAACTATCCAGAAAGGGCATGGAGAGAACCTATTACTTAGACCAGTGGAGAAAAAATAGGCAGTGGGAGATTTGCCACTATCAGATGCACATCAAGACAGTTTGGGCCCAGAAGCACACTCAGGAACTGGGCTGGTGGCTGGACAACAGTGAAGAGTGCACCTCAGGAAAGAAGAAAAGCAAAACTGCTATCTTCCCAGACGGACGCAGCCTGGCCGGACAGCTTTAAAATCAGAAACCTGGAGTTTGTTTTTTTTGTTTCTTTCTTTTTTTTTTTTTTTTTGGTTTGTTTGTTTGTTTGTTTGTTTTTGTTTTGTTCTGTTTTTTGTTAATTCTTCTCTTGTTTTGTTTTTGCTTTTTTTAACCTGTCTTCCTCTCTGTCCCTCACCGTTTTTTAATTCCTTCTTCCTCCCTTTCCTTTAGTATTCTTAGTCCCCTCTCTTCATACCTCTCTTCTTTTTTTTTCTTACTTTTGTGTTTTGTTTCGTTTTGTCATTTTTAATTTATAAAAGATAAAATTTTTTTCTTTTTAATTCGTCCCTCCATTCTTTCCTTCTTTATACATTATTTCTCTTTCCTCCCTCCCTCTTCTTATAGTATTCTTTCTCCCTTCCTTCACCCCCTTTTTTTTCTCCTTCTTTCCCACACGCCCCCGTCTTTTCTTTACCTACAGGTGAGACATTAAAACCTGGAGCTGTGAGAGGACCAGAGTCAGCCCCAGACAGGGGTCAGTCCAAAAAAAAGAGACAGTGAAACAAAATTAACTTTGCTACTCCAGAGAACTCAACAGATTAATTTAAGAAACAGAGGCTAGCAAGAAGAGTCTCACAAACAATGGGAATACAAAGAAACAACCCCCAAATGAAAGGAAAGGAAGAAACCCCAGAAAGAATGATAGATGAAACAGAGGCAAGCCAACTATCAGATATCGAGTTTAAAGCACTGATTATCAGGAAGTTCAAGAAGCTCGATGAGTTAGCATAGAAATTCCAGAAACTACAGGGAAACTATAATGAACTCACTGCAAACTATGTCAGCATGAAAAAGGAAATAGAAACTATCCAAAAGGGCCAAGCAGAAATGAAGAATACAATATCTGAACTAAAGAACACAATAGAAGGAATCAAAAGCAGGCTCGATGAAGCAGAGGATCGGATCAGTGAGCTGGAAGACAAGGTAGAAAAAA
>PVJI01012314.1:0-52262 GCA_004026765.1 Micronycteris hirsuta | reverse complement strand
TTTAGGTCATTCATTACATCCTCCTTAAAGGTAATTACCATTTTTGTGTAAAGTACAGAATGGTACTGCCATTGGATCTAGACATAAATCAGTATTGTATAAAAGTAACGTAATGAAAAGATCAAGTTAGCAAATTGCTCATATATGTGTCATTGCCTAATGAAGTCAATGTAAGGATCTGCTTAGATTTCGAGTTAGAGTAAGGCTCGTTGTCCTTTAATCAATTATGTCACTACTTCAGGGATTTCATGGATCGCTTTAGGATTGATGTTTATGAAGTACTTCAAAATTGCTAGATAAAAGTTTCTGAACATAGCTATCTTCGCTTTTATCGATGTGTTAGATTTTCTTTGTCTGAATCTCACTCTTATGTAACACATCTTAAAACCACCTGGGAGCTGTAAGATATGTTAATTATGTAACATCTGTCCTAATACTGAGATTTTTTTTGAAAAGTTCATCTGAGTTTTTATGAATCCTGTAGAGACACAAGCAACAAATGTGACTATCTTCCTACTGTTTTAGTGAGTTTTTAAAGACTCTGCTGCTGAAGCAGCAGAAGCAGTCTGGCTTTTAGACTTTCAGAATATGCATTTCAATTTTACTATTTTAAAAAATTGGGCTTGTGTTTTCTTTTATCTAATGCTATATTTTTGAATCCTAAAGATATGAAATTGCACTATGGTGATCTCACTGACAGTACCTGCCTTGTGAAGATCATTAATGAAGTTAAGCCTACTGAGATCTACAATCTTGGAGCCCAGAGCCATGTCAAAGTAAGCCATTTTTATTATCGTGGTTTCTTTGGCTGTGTTCCTGAGTTATTCTGAATTTTACTTTTTCTCTGTTGTTTCTTAATACAGTAATACAACCATAGTCCTCAAATGTAATCATCAATATTAGTTTGGGTATTAATAAATCCTAATAGAAATACTAATACATTTTTTAAAAGTACATTCTCTGTTATTGAACAATATAATACAATCTTACTGCTAACATTAAAATAGCAGTATTCATTTATTTTGGGTTGATCTTGTAGTTGTGAGCCCCACTTGGATGTATTTTCTGACATTTCAAATCATGTTATAAAGAAGTGTTTTTGAGACTTCCAGTCAAGATGGAGGTGTAGGTAACTGAGGCTCACCTCCTCACAGAACCATGGTAAAATTACAGCTAAACTGCAACATAACTATTACTCAGAACTGGCAGAAAACTGAGCTATATTGAAGTATGACAACTAAAGAATTAAAAAACCATTCATCCAGACAGTAGGAGGGATGGACATTGGAGACATGGTGATGCAGAATGGGCTGGTCCCAAATCCATGTGTGGTGGATAAAAAATAGAAGAATAGCTTGGGAGTGAGGGATACCAGCCCCACATCAGACCACCCAGCACAGTGTTCTAGTGCCAAGAGATAAGTCCCCATAACTTCTGGCTTTAAAAACCAGTGTGCGTGGGTCAGCAGAAGAAACTGCAAGATTCTCAGGCGTCTCTTCTTGGAGGGCCCTGCACACGGACATACTCAGACTCACTCCCTCTAAGCTCCAAAACCAGGGCAGCAGCTTGAAGGTCACCAGTTGCATACAGGGTGGACCTAAAGTGTCTGGCATCAGGGCAAGATCCAGGGTATAGCTTCCTCCCAGACAGAACTGCAGGCAGAAGCCATTGTTCCTTTTCTGAGCACCCCCCTGCAACCCCCCCCCCCCACCCCACCCAGAGCCACAGTGGCAGCACTATATCTGAGTCTAAATCAACTTGGCTGATGTGGTTAGCCCTACCCTGATGATTAGCTAAGACTGTGCCCCAGCCAATTTACTGGTCTACCAAAGCTGATAACAGTGGCTTTTCCATATGAATGGCTGGGCTGGGCTCAGGCTTCAGACCTTCTTAAAAATGCTCAAATGAGCAACAGTTGAACCCAGCCCTCCTTCTTCTCGCAGGCCTAGCACTAGCAGCAGCCATCTGCAAATTACTTTATAGCTTACACTAGAGGGCCATAGACAGAACACAGGTGGTGGTTCACATTGGCCTACACACCTGGGAAACCCCAGGGCCTGCACACCCAGTGGACCATTACAGACCATGTAGGAGCACCACTACCCAACCACCTCCACAAGCTATGGAGGGAGGTGGTTGCTGGCCAGTGGTCATAGCCAGTCCTGACAGCAATCAAGACTCAACTAAAAGAGGAGAGAACTCAGCCCACACAGAGGGCGTACCTTGAGTACCCAGCTTGGGGCATAAGGGAGGCTGTGCTCCTGGACCTTACAGGACACCTTCAACATTAGGCCACTCTACCAAGGCATGGAGTCAAAGCAGCTCTACCTATTACATAGAAACAAGCACAGGGAGGCTGCCAAAATGAGAAGACAAAGAAATATGGCCCAAATAAAAGAATAGAACAAAACTCTAGAAAAAGAACTAGACAAAATGGAGATAAGCAATCTTATCAGATATGCAGTTCAAAATACTGATAATAAAGATGCTCAAGCTACTTCAATAGCATAAAAATGATCCAATCAGAAATGAAGGAGACATTAATTGAAATAAAGAACAATTTACAGGGAATCAACAGAGTAGATGAAGCTGAGAATTAAAGCAATGATTCGAACACAAGGAAGAAAAAGACATCCAATCATTCAGCAACAAGAAAAAAGAATCCAAAAAATTGGGGAGAGTGTAAGGAGCCTCTGGAACAACTTAAAGTGTTCCAACATTCAAATAACGGGTGCCAGAATGAGAAGAGAAAAAACAAGAAATTGGAAACCTATTTGAAAAAATAATGAAAGAAAACTTCTCTAATTTGTTGAAGGAAATAGCAATGTAAGTCTAGGAAGCACAGAGAGTCCCAAATTAGTTGTACCCAAAGAGGACCACACCAAGACACATCATAATTAAAATGGCAAAGTTTAAAGATAGTCTTAAAAGCAGCAAGAGAAAAGCAGTTTATTATCTACAGAGGAGTTACTGTAAGACTGTTGGCTGATTTCTCAAAAGAAACTTTGCAGACTAGAAGAGACTGGCAAGAAGTACTCAAAGTGATGAAAAGTAAGGACGTACAATATAGATTACTCTATCCAGCAGAGCTATCATTTAGAATTAATTGGAGGGCAGATAAATTGCTTCCCAGACAAGGTAAAGGTAAAAGTAAAGGAGTTCATCATCACCAAACAATTATTATGTGAAATGTTAAAGGGACTTATTTAAGAATAAAAATAAGATAAAAACTATGAACATTAAAATGTCAATAAATATGTAACTATCAACAGTTGAATCTAAAAAAACAAACTAAGCAAACAAGCAGAACAGAAACAGAATCACAGATACGGAGAACATTGGGATGGTGGCTGGTTGGGAGGGAGTTCGAGGAAATGGGGGAAAGCTGAAGGGATTAAGAAGTACAAGTTAGTAGTTACACAATGGAGATTTTAAGAGTAAGCATAAGAAATGGAGTTGCTGAAGAACTTGTATGCATGACCCATGGACATGAACAAAGGAAGGGGTCAGTCACTGGAGGGAGTGGGGGGTGCAGGGTGAACAGGAAAGATGGGGAAAAATTGGGACAACTGTAATAGTATAATCAATAAAATTCAAAAGGAAGTGTTTTGTTAAAATGTAATTCGAGCCCTGGCTGGTGTAGCTCAGTGGATTGAGCGCGGGCTGGGAACCAGACGGTCCCGGTTCGATTCCTGGTCAGGGCACATGCCTGGGTTGCAGGCCAGGTCCCCTGTGAGGGCCATGTGAGAGGCAACCATACATTGCTGTTTCTCTCCCTCTCTGTCTCCCTCCCTTCTCCTCTCTCTAAAAATAAATAAATAAAATCTTTAAAAAAAATAAAATTGAGTTATAAGAATATAACATATTTCTTAAAAAATGTAATTCGATAAAACTTATATTTGAATATTAATTTTTGGTATTTGTTATATCACTGACTGAGGAAAGTAATATTTTTGAGTCTCAATAGTATGTTAAAGATAACACAATTAACTTCTTTATTATAAGTAGTAAAAATCATTGCAAGAAAAACTTTTTAACCTCTTGTCTCCTCAGTACAATACAGCTAATGTTGATTTCTTTCCCTATGTTCAGATTCTCCGGTAGTCTATCTACCACTCTTTAGGGGTTTTTTTTTGTTGTTTTTAAATTCTGGAATAAGTTGCAGTAAACCTGAGAAGCCCATCCCCAGGGTTCTACCAGTTTTTTTTTTTTTTTAAAGATTTTATTTATTTATTTTAGAGAGAGGGGAAGGGAGGGAGACAGAGAGGGAGAGAAACAGCAATGTATGGTTGCCTCTCACATGGCCCTCACTGGGGACCTGGCCCGCAACCCAGGCATGTGCCTTGATGGGGAATCGAACCGGGACCCTATGGTTCCCAGCCCGTGCTCAATCCACTGAGCTACACCAGCCAGGGCCTACCAGTTTGTTTAATTCAAGTTTTTGTTGCTAAATTCTAGTGCTTCAGTGAGTGAAATCTGAAGCTAGGGGTGATATTACATCTATTTAGATAATTACTCAATCAGGGAAGTTAGTGGAACTTTGAAATAAAAGCAAATGAACTCTAAAACAGTCCAGAAAATCTGTAAGTATTTTTTACTCTTTGATGAATGAATTCAGCAATATTATTTCAGAAGATATTGAAGGTGATTTGTTATGTACTTTCTATTTCTTCATATCTCAACTTTGGGCACAATGGAAGCTATATGCCTATTTTCTATTTCTGATATTTTTAAGGTAGAAATTATAAATTGGATCAAATGAAAGCAGGTATAGAACAGAGAGAAACAGAGTTATAAGCCAAGTTTTGTTACTGATATCCAATTTAAAAATTGAGTGTAGATCTTATAATTGTTCTCTGAAATATTAACCTGGAAGGATGACTATATATCAGTCAACAAAAGTACCTCCTGTGATATCTCAGAAAAAAACAGTTAATTCCTTTCTTAATCTCTGATGCTTCTGTTCTATATCCAAGCTTAAGCTTTGAGCTGTGGGAGTTATCAAGGTTAGAGCAGAACTGTTTTTCTAAATGATTCTGAATTTATTTTCCATTTTGAAGGTATCATGCACACCACACTTTGAGAAATTATCACCCCTCTGTCCTACAGAGAAACAGTGACTTTTTATCACTCCAGGAATGAAGACTTTATTTACTCCTAACTGAAGCAATCAAGTCCATCTTTCACATTATAATTTATCTGGCTGCTTCACCTTCCTGACCAACCATGAGAGTATCTTCCAGACAAAACAGAGTGTTTTGGAATGAATGCACTGCTGTTTAATTTCCTTAAGATTAAGAAGTTTCCTCTGGGATTGTAGATAGTTTATCATCTCTAAAAGCCATAAACTGGCATGGTGTGAGCTGCAGGAAATTTTATAAAGATTTATATATAGAAGGCTTTCCCCCTACCAAAATGTTTCTGTAGTTCAAAATATCCAATATACTTTCTTTACCTTGTAGTGAGCCTAATAGGTTCTGGTTATCGGTCTAGAGTGATTGTACTTTAAGAATAGAAAGCATAGGAGGTTGAGTTGATTCCTTTTAAATTGCTATGTATGTGAAGTTACCTGTTTTTATTGCATTTCACCTGCTCTCAATGGCTGGTTAATTGGCAGGAGTGGTAGTTAATTGAATCTGAATTTTTGCTTATGAGTTATTTACCCTTTCAACAAATATTTGCATGCCTGGTAGAGTGGAGGGCACAAAGATGTGCCAAACCCATTTCTGTTGGAGAGGGTCTCAACTTTCATAGGGGTGGTGTGTGGCAAGTGACAGAGGCTGCTACTAATTGGGTCTTTAGAGATGATTGAAGGAAAACTTCAGTTTGAGGGAATTAACACATGCTGTCGAGGAGGATTAAGAAGGAAATTTATAGACAAAGTTAGCAGGAACTGGTAGTTAAAATGGATGTAATAATATAAGGTATAGAATCAGAAGTGAGAAAACCTGGGGCATGCTTGCAACGTGATGAGCGTTCTAGATTAGCTGAGCAAAAAGTTTGTTGAGAAATGTGAGGCAAAGCTAGGTAGGAAGCGGGCTGCATTTGGGCAGCTTCCATATGTTTTTGAACAGGGGAAAAATGGACTCAGAGATGAGTTTTATAGGTAAGAATCTTGAGGCGGGGCTTCAGAAGACAGGGATTGTTAGATGGAGATGGTGGCATCAGAATTGGGAGTACTGAGGGTGAAACCTGATGCCTGGTAGAGCTGACCCCTGCTGGCAGGATATGGGGAGCCAGAGAAGAGGGAAAGTGATGCTTCAGCGCCCAGTGAGCTGTGCAGTCCAGGAGGAGCTGCTGGAGTCAGGTAGATAAAATGAGAAGTTCCCTCTTGGAAACATTCTGTTGGCAGTGCTGGAAGGACATTTAGGTGGAGCAGGTCATGAGGTAGTTTAAAATATGTTGCGAGGTTTGAGAGAGATACAGGGTACAGAGATGTAAATTTAGCTCTGGGAGTTCTTGAGATACCAAGACAGCATCTAGAAAAAGAGGAGTAGAAGACTGAAGACTGAGCCTTGGGGACATCCGTGTATTTATATTGTGGAAGGAGCAAGAGTAATCACTAATGGCAGGAAGTAGGAGACGGAGAGGCAGGATGGTAGAATTGTGTCACAGAAGGAAAAATACTTAGGCCATTTCAAGCCGGAGGGATGCCAGCAGCGCTAGATAGTGCGGATAAGACAGGGAGAATGAGGGTCAGGAGAAAGTCATTGGCCTTAGTAGTTAGGTTAGAGTTGATTTGTGACTTTAAAAAAGATCATTTTAGTGATGATGATAGAAGAGTTAGCCAGAGTGCAGAGGGTTTAGAAGTTAAGGGGTTATGAGGGAAATGGAAATTGAGTGAAGTCCTTTCTAGAAATATCTTGATATAAGAAAGAGAGAGATTATGATAAAGCTTACTTCCCCAGAATTCCTGATTTATTAGGTCTCGAGTGTGATCTGAGAACTTCCATTTCTAGGATCTGTCCAGGTAATATTGCTCTTAGTCTGGGGACTTCACTTTGAAAACTACTGATATAATGTTTCAGGTTTCTTGGGATGTGGGAAAGTAGGTTTATAGTTGTAACACAAATAAATAATACAATAATTAGTAAGTCATAATACAAGAATAAACTCTGTAGTCATAACTATAGACCTACTTTTGCCCCACCCTGGATGTGCCTTAATGCATTCTTCTTAGGCCTTCTTCGTTTCATGTATCAGCTTTAGAATCGAACGTGGTAAAACCCTGTTCCCTGCCAGTTAATGACTGTGTGAGCTTTTAAAGCCTAAAACCATTGCCTTACAATCAGCAATGACAAGAATGGAAAGAATCTAAAGACAACGTGATGTACTGTATGTTCATACCAAAATTCTTCACATTTCAGAAATCTTTTTCTAAGCCGTGTACAGTCCATGAGAATAAATACTTCTTGAGTACTCCTAGTATTTTAGGAGAATAGTATGAATATAAGCCATTGTCAGAATCTCCTTTAAAAGCTCATGGTCTGTGCCACTATTTCTGCTGTGATCTAATGTCAGATTGATTCTTAGTCATGGAGAGAGTGGGTGTGGGGCAGGCCTGGCCCCAGTCTGGCTGCTGGTGATGCCAGACTCTCAGGTTGCTCTGGAGATGTTGCTGTGTTCCCTTACGACTCCTAAGCTCTGTGCATTGACCTGCGGTTGCCTGCCTGTTCTCCTAGTGGCTTGTTAGGTATTACGGTGGAAAATACGCATTTTTTCCTTGTAATTAATTTCTGTATATTAATCAGCTTTGTAGGATTTATTGCATTCATAGACGATAGTTTTTAAACCAAAGTTCTTTCTGACAATGGAATGCTTGCAATAAGGTTAAATAAAATACATTTCTTATTATTTGGTTTGGAACTCTTTTGAAAGAAGGTTCTAATATTAGCACATTTTGTATTTAATTTTGAATCCATGACTTCTAGACTGGGCATTGTTTGTGTTGGCTTCTCTTTGCACAGAATAAAGTCTTCTATCACTCTCACTTCTCATTAATTTGATGTGGGCTATAGTATGCTAAAAGTAAGAAAAATAAAATAATAGGAAGTTGGTCTGGTTTCCTGTAGGAAACCAGTGAAGATGAAATTGGTTCTTGGAATAAACCCACAGCAGTCTGGGAAATACTGACTGAAGACATTTTTCTGAATCATAAACAGAAAAATTATGACTCATGAAGTGTAGGTCATTGAGAGGCTGATTTGATCATATGTGGGAGAAAGTGACAGATGACTGAAGTGTGCTAGTTATTAAAAGCAGTTAAACCTGGCATGATGACGTCATTCAAGTAGGAACAAATTATCCAATGTATAGTGTTGCCCGTATATATTGATGGGGAAATATTTTGGAGCCTGCTTTATTGTTTTGTTTTGTTTTTTCCTGCGTAAATAATAGTGGTTTTTAAAATTAATTTCTGTCTTAAATTTCTTATCTGTTCAGCATTCCTTACTCTCATGTTTTTGACTTTTCTACCATTCCTCACGACTGCTTTGATAATCTTATGTCACTCTTGAAGTCACAATATTGGACTAGATCTTTCTACAGTAAATGTCGCTTGGTGTTACTCCTTTCGTCTCGCAGTTCATGTTGGAGTTGCCTTTATTTTTTTCAAAGAATGAAAATTATGCTATCATGAAACGTTAGAGTTAAAAGGAACTTTAGGAAGAATTTAATATAATTTTCGCTTTATAAATGAAGATGCCTGCTCAAAGCCACACGTCTGGTTACTGGCCTGTTCAGGCCTGGAATGCAGATCTTGATACTCTACAATTTGTTTTAAAGACCATCCAAGATAATGATTCTCTCTACTAGTAATAATTCTAATGTGACATACCTTAAGAACTTCCTTTCTCTACATATCTAAGTTTCTTCTTAAGCTTATTTTTCCCCTTGCGTCTTTAGTAGAGAGAGGAAGTCCTTTTGAGTAGAATTTTAAAATTCCTTTTCAGTGCTGAAGAACATTATCGAGTCCTCATTTAATTTTCTCTTACTCAAATTGAATAAGTATATAGTTTTTTTCATTTTCTAACTCTTTAATATCTTTATTGCTTTCCTTTTCAATTCTATATAAATTATCTGTTTCATTTTGTTTCGTGACATAGGAGGCATAAATGCTCAGGTGGTAAAGTGAGGCTTGGCCAAGTGAGTGGGAGCAGAACTTCTATTCTAGCTGTGTGGGGCTAGTTAGCAGATTCTGAACATGGAAGCACAAAGGAGCCGAATCTAAATTGCCCGCGTAGTGGTACTTCCAGCCCAGAAAGCTAGACCAGAAGCAGAGTTGATTCTGAGCCAAGTAGCTAGTGTAGTGGCTAGGCAAAATTAGAATCAGGGAGAGATGAGACAGAAAAACCAGTTCAGGGAATGAAGCCGGGAATAAAAACATGCCTAGGAATTAAAGAGTGGCCCCTGGGAAGGGGACTGAGCAATTTTAACCTTAGTTAAAACGTTGTCATCTCCAGTGGTTTTTTTCCTGGCTGGTCCTGAGAGTTGAAATTTATAGCTGGAGCGCTAATTCCCATATTTATCTCCAGGAAGCCTAAACTTCTTGTGGCTGCTCTAATTGAGGGGAGGGAGGTGGGTGACTAAATGTATTGGGAGAATTGCTTATGATGAGGAAGAGCAGGTGCCTAGGTTGAACATCTGGTTAGTGCCTGAATAACCCAGTTATAGAACAAAATAAAATTGTAACACAATGTGGCTGTTTACTCTGTAATTATAGCAAAGGTAGGGTGGCCTATTAAAAACCCAGAGCAGACAGCAGAGAGGACTGTTCTTCTGTGTCCTTGCTCATTGTGTTATTTATTTTGGATCCCAGGGAGCCTGACAGAGAGGTGTGAGAAGAGTAGGAAAATGAGGACTGGCAGGGGTATAGCTATTGCTGTTAGAAAGAAAACTGTCAGAACATCCTTAAATCTGGGATAGACTCTGGCCCTGAGTCCTACACCATTGCTTGTTAGAGTCCATTCCATCAAGTTGTATTAGCACAGCTCTCTTTCTATCCACGCTGGTTTCTACCTTTTTACCACGGTTTGATGCACAGCGAGGCTCAGAGAACACTGTGATGAGTGTTTGAGTAGATGACTCTGTCACAGAACAGAAGGGAGGTAGGTTTCCATGAGACACTTGTAATACAGGCAAGAGTTTTCAAATCATGGGCACACATCAGAATTCCCAGGGCACATTCTAAAACTTCAGATCCAGGCCCACCGCGTAACCTGGGCTTGGTGTTTTACTGGCTTCAGATCCTGGCCATGTCACATACTCGCTGTGTGACCTTGGCAATGCTCAGCTTTTCTAAGCTTCAATTTTCTCATCATAAAATGAGCACCCACTTTAGGGTTGTGGATCTGATGGGCCTTTGCAATTGCTTTTGATGGTAATACTCTTTCCTAGGTATCCACCTGCCTCATTCCCTTAATTTTTCCAATTTTCACTTTAAATGTCAGCTTCTCAGCAAGGCTGTCCTGACCATGCTGTTTGCAACAGCAACTCTCCTGTGATTGGCTGCACTGTTAGTCCATCCTGAGGGAGTAAAGTAGGCTAACAATAAATGCTAGTAGGAGCTAGCGCAGGGTGGGGGGCAGGAAAAGCAAATTGGCTATTCTACTGCTCCCCGACCCCCAGTCCCTGTGTGCTCTCTGCTCATAGTTTAGGCTAACAAGGAAATTATCCAGAGAAGTGAATGCACTAAGGTGATACAGTGAGTCAACATGCCATTTATTGCTACTTCTGCCTGAGGTGGAGGCCTGCACTTTGCAGCAGCTGCTGTTTGAAATTTTATGCAGGGATATTTTCCTCATTCATATGCCTGTAGTTCCTGCCACTGAGACTTAACTTGTTATGACATGTTATAAAGGGAAAAATGATGTTTTGGAGCATTGGTTTTTTGTTAAATGGGCCACAGAATTCTGAGGTGAAAGAGATCATGGCAATGAGCCAGCTCAAGCCCTTATTTCACAAAGTGCTGCCTGGAACTTTCATTTGATGAGCAGCAGAGCCTGCTACCTAGGCTGGAACCCAGATCTGACAGCATTTGGCTTTCTTGTCATACTACTAATCTGAGAAGACCGATGGGCAGTGTGTCATAGAACTATAAGGGGAAGATAACAAAAGACTGATGTTTGAGGTTTTACCTGTCTTGTCATTCCCGCTACTTATTATAGTGAGGTAAGGTTTCGATGCAATAGATTGAAATTAAAAACATTGTTTTTTCCTTGCTGGAGGGAACTGGTTATAATTAAATACCATATGAGCAGTGTTTACATAGCTAGGAAGATCCCCAAATACAACAATGCAAGGTACAATGTTTACACATCAGTGATGAAATTTGTATATAGAGAAAATAGAAATCCATAGTACTAACTCATCAGGAATAATCAAAATCTTTTTGTGTTAGGATAGTTCAGTTCAATTCAATATAAAATTTTTATACTGAGTGCCTATACTGTCCTGGTGTGTAAGTTTCCCTAACAGCGGTGGGAAACAAATAATTGCTATTTATGTAATCAGAAGAATCAATAACTTAATAACCAGATGAGTAATTTGTTCCTATTTATATACTTACTTTTTAAAAAGAAATTGCCAAGACAGTAACATAACTATACTGTCAGTTAACTTGTTTTAAGTTTTAAAAATAAATATTTTGCCCTGGCCAGGTAGCTTATTCAGTTGGTTATAGTGTCATCCCAATACGCCAAGTTTGTGGGTTCAGTCCTGGTCAGGGCACATACAAGAATGAACCAATGAGCTCCCAGTACTCCTTCCCTCCCACCCCCTCCCTCCTTCCCCCCTCTTTAAATCAATACATTAAAAATTTAAAGAAAATAAATACTTTAAAAATATTACAAATATATTTTTGTTCACTTATTAGTATATACACATTATAACTTCATGTTGAGTCTCTGAAGATAACTTATTTTGCTTAATAGATATATAGAAATGTATTTTATAAGGTTTAAAATTATCATATCTTCATAGATAATTCTTATATGTTCTCAGCACAACATAAAATCACTCTAATTTGTTAGCAAATTATTAATGTTGAAATTATGCAGGTACCTATGGGCAGAAGGCTTTACTTGGTAAAGACCAATGAGTATAACTTTGAGAACCTGAATATTAATAAGGTAATGTGTCTACTTCTGGAAAAATTAGGTGTCTTACAGGTTCAGTAGGTAAGGTGAATGGAGCAAATATTGGATGCTTTTACTTTCTGTGGGTAGATTGCTTGGGTGATATAAACCTCTATGCTTAAGTAAATTGTGTTTTTGCTTGTTTTTGTTCTCTGTGCCTCTATTTCTTTCAGATTGATCTTGTTGTCTGTCACCTGTGTGGGCATAGTACCCATGATATTTAATAAATTTGGTAACTACTTTAGTGTATCGCAAGATGAAATTGCAATAGAAAATCTTTTCATAATTTAATGTTGTGCTTATAGTGCATGAACTGCACTAATGTAAATATGGCTTAACCACCCCTAGGGTTCTTAGTAAGAAGGTTAGCATTTTTTATCTTACATTCATGATGGCAAAATGGGACTGTGTACTGCTGGTGGGTCCCCTGTGTCATCTGGCTCAAATTCTTCTTGGAAGTCTGTTACGGATTTGAGCAATTGAATTCAAATCTAAAACCACTTTAAAGTTCTTTATAGTCCATTAAGAATTTATATGAGAGAGAACACTCTATGAAAGTTCTCCTCTCCCTGTTCAAACAGATTGTTCTGTTTTATTAGATCTAGGTGGTATTGTAATTTTGATAACAGCTAATAATGTTTGGAATTTTGCTTATAATTAGTGGACCACACAAAGGTATGTTTGTTGGGTTTTGTACTTTTAATTCACTTACAATAGTAACTTGTCTACTGAATGAAATCCAAAGATTATTTTAGCTTTATAACAATTAAGGCGAAATTAGTGCGAATAGCTAAATAGCTAAATGTACATGTGTATCTTAACATCAATTTCTAGATATGTTTATAAACACAAATAGTGAACAAATAGTAAGATAGTGAAGGTACTGTGAGGGAAACTATTTGTCTTGAACTTTTAATGAGGAATGGAAAAGTGTTTTGGATTCCCAATCAGATTAGAATATGTAAGTTGAAAAGTTAAAATGTAGACATAAATAAGGTCTTGTTTAATGCCATGGTTAGATGTATCTATTCCTCTCCCAGCAACAACAAACAACAACAAACTTGTGTGCGAATGTAAGAATTTAAACTTAATAGCTCTTTTAAAACACCTAATAAAGTTTGGTCTCAAGCATGATTCCTACTTTATCCTTTTAGTAAAAGTAGAATTTATAAAATTCTCTTTGTTAAAGTTGGAATAGTAAAATAAAATGGAACCTTTTCTATTTCAAAGAAATTTAATGCATAAAATGTTTTTTATTAACTTTTACTACTTGTCATTGATTGGATACCTTACCAATGCCAGCAAGAAATAAATTGTAAGAAAATTGTTTTTATTTAGATTTTCATTTTTTTGAAAAATTTCTAGCATCACAGATTAGTAGATTCATTATGTTATTCTTTTAGTAATATTCACATATTGTGTTCATTGTTTAGAGATGTTAATAAAAAATCATCCATGATGAATTTAAATTTGCTTTATTTACGAGTAAAAATGCATGCAGACTTGGTTTTACTTATTGAACCATGTGAAGTACGTTGTGTTGGCAGCAATTACGCAGTTATTGTAAATGGCAAACTGGTAGAGGGAAGGCAGCCGTCGTGAGCTTTTCATTTTGTTTGCTATGTCAGGGTAAAACCTTTCCCTGCGTCTCCGTTCCGCTCCCACCCCTATATATTTTACTGGTGCCAGTTTATTTAACAGTAAAAAGTGTGTTAGAAGTCAGTAGTATTGACAAAATAAGCCTTTAAGGAGCATTCTTTAAGACTATTAACACATCATTAGTCCTGATTGGAAATATCAGTCTTTACCTGTACTCTGTGGAGTAATTGTTAATTTTTTTTTGGCTTAAGGTTCCCATAAGTTCATGCTGGACTGTTTTCCCTGTTTGTTTGTTTGTTTTTTGATGCTGACATTTTTCAAGACAGTTCAGAGCCGTTGTAGTCCGTACTAAAATGGGGAGGTTGAGAGGCTCTTTGGTATTCTGATATAGTTCTCATCTTCCCTAGAAAAGAAGCATTTGAGTGTTTGACAGAGATTAGTTGATTGTTAGGTCATAATATTAGAGTTATTGGTCTTTTAAATAATGTAAGTAAGTACCTTTTTACCTGATTGGTTTACATTTACTTTATGTTAAGTATTATGAAACTGTTCGGCTTAGTGATCATCAAATCAAATTATTTGGCAAGATATTTAGATTGTGACGTAGCAAACATTAGTTTATATTATTGTAATTATTTAAGTGACTTAGAACTTCCACTTTTCTTGTTACCTTTTTCCAATCATAACTGTAGAAGTTGCCATATTAGCTAAAATTTATATAATGGAAAAAGTATTGGTTTTGGCTTATGTTAAATAATGTATCGTCAGTATTCTTTCAGTTTTAGAAAGTTACTTCACAAAGAAATAAATAGAAATTCCTGGTAATCTTCTACATTTTTGTGGAGAAACAAATTATTCCTGAAGCTTTCCTTGTCATCTGTCTAGAAACATGATTCTTTTTGGAAGGGGGAAGTTTCTGGGGCTTAGAAGAGTGTTGTGCTCTCTTGTACACGTAGATGGCAGCAAAGTGTCACAAGACAGCGGAAGTCAACCTTGGAGCTGTAATGAAAGATGAGTAACAATATAAATTGACTTCTATCAAGATAGATGCCTGTGTGGTATAGCTAAACATAAAATAAGAAAGCCACTATTGATAATACAATAGTATAGGAGAAGGAAGAAGGCTATAAGAAGCTATAATACACTGAATTTCTGGACAAACCCCAAGTGGGAAAACTTAATCTTTTGAGGTATGTCATCCACTCCTGTAAGATGATAGAAATCAGCCATGATAATATGCATGTCAAAATAAAAAGACAGTGAAGAGCTGGCGGGTGGTAGGGAAAGGGGGAAATAAAAGAGAAACTTGCACACTTTGCAGCAGCAAGTAATGGCCTGCGGATACTGTAGAGTTTGGCCGGCATGTCTTCTTAGTTAAGCAAGTTACAAAGAGGAAATGTCAGTCCCGAATCAGGCAAACATTCCATGGGAACATTTGCTCAAATGTCAGCATTTTGGAAAATAGAACTGCAGTCTATTATGGTCTGGTCCTCATACCAGATTTGCTATTAAACACACAAATACAAATATAATTTTATGTCTTAATTAGCATTCCTAAATAATGACATAATCGCTACAAGATATGACAGCCATTGTAATTAATATTTAATATAAGCCTGTTTCTGAGGACCTTTCTGTGGCTTCCCACAAATTTCCAAAGTAATTTTCAAGTTTCGAACTGAATTTGGTGAAATCGCAGACACGAGGATCTATTGAAATGAAACTGTATGTGTGAGAAATCTGAGATATGGAAACATGTTATAAAAAAACAATTTATAACATATTCTGAACTATCACATCATGTCAGTGTCTTACTACTTATAAACATAATAAGGGTTCCTTAATAACTCTAGAGTAATGGTAATAGAGTTCAGGAAAACATTTCCCGTGCCCTTTATTTTTTTTTCTGATCTACTCTCTGGCGATTTAGTTCCATAGACTAATCTCTGTGTCAGAAAATTGATTCCAAAGGTGTGTATAACAACTTGCTCAAATGCAACGTCTGGCAAGTCTCTCTGTGACAGCAACTTATTTCTCACATAATTATTTTTTTTTAGTAAATTTGATATCGTAACAACCTTTTCCCTCATTTCTGGGTTCAAAAAATAACACTTAATATAATTTATTTCTCATACTTAATAAAGGCTTACTTGAGAGTATATTGCTGTTCACTCTGTAGCTGCTTCAAGCAAATAAGGTTAGGAGGGAATGTGGTTTGTCGGGGGCGAGGTGGTTTCCAGCCCCATTTGCTGTGCACTGTAATGGGCCTCAATGTTGTTTTAATGAAGCATAGAACATATTCCGGTTGCTGCTTGTTACTTATCAGTGATTGAATGAATATACTGTGTCACATATCAGTAGAAAAAGAAGATACATACATATTTGTTCTGCTTTTCTGTTTTAAACAATCTATTGTGTTAATTTTGATTTGCATGTATACATGAGTCTGTGTTACTCTAATATTTTTAGTAATATTTTTAGAAGTATTGGCTGTATAAACATAAGAACTAAGAAAAATTTTAACTAGTCAAAATTTGAATTTGATTCTAATCAAACATGTAATTATTTTATCATGTTGTGGGCTTTCATTCTCATTAAATGGAATTTTATACTATGAATGTAATCATCATTTAATTCTCAAAACCAAAGTCTAATGTTTTTGAGTTAGTCACAGTTATATATAAATTTCTTTATAAATCACTTAAAAATATCAAATATTTGTTTCAGAAATAGATATTAATATATATAATTTGTTTTAGATTAACATATGCTCTTTGAAAACAACTTTTAACCAGGATACAATATTTTGCAGGTTACGGCATACGTTTTCTTTTACAAATTTCATTCCTATTTGGCAGTCATTAGATTCAGACTGCGCTTTTTCTTAACAGGATAATATCATGCAGATTATTTATGAGACCTCTTCACTACCACACTTTTCATAAAAAGGACAGCATTGCAACACCACTTCCTCCAACTGCTTGGTTTCAAAGAATCATCTCTAAAGTAGGCAAATTCAACAGAACATTGTTTTAAAACTTTTTAAAAAATCAATATATTGATTTTCTTAATATTATTAGTACTGACACATCAATTTTCCTGTTAAAATGTAAATATTTTACATAACCAATTGAATATTTAACAATTAAAATTTTCCATTTTGCTTATAACCTTTTAAATGGATTTTAGACAGAATGCACACTATAAATAATATTTATACATTTTTTAAACTGGAAAAACAATGTGTATTGGTTATTTTATTGGCACCTTATAACCAATTGTAATTTGTGGTGGCTTTACATTTAAAAATGACTAGTCTTAGATATTAAAAATTTGCACCACAATATAATCACAGCTTGAGTATTTTTTCTAATTGTGTTCACTTTCATGCAATTAGGTAGTATTTCAGTTGATCAATAAAATAGAGTGTGCTCTATTGTTTGCAACTATATTGTTAACATATTAGTGCTTGTAACTCTTAGCTTTTCTCTCTTATTATGCCTAAATTGTGCTTTTTAAAAAATTGATAAAAATATTTTAAAATATATAAATATTTTTTAAATTATTTAAATTGATAGATGGGAGAGACTATAATCTCAAAGCATATTTTCTCTTGTAAACATTGTTTTTCATGAAGTTTAATAATCAGTGGAAATATTAATTTAATATAAATGTCCTAATTTCAAATTTCGGCCTCAAATTTATCTTTTAAAAATTCCCTTTTCTTTTTTATAGGATGCGTCTTTTTGGGGGGAAATTGAACACTTAAGTTCATAAATGTATTGCCCATAGTTGTTGTTGTATTCTTTGGAGGATGATTTTACATAGATTTGATGTGCTCTCTTATTTTGTGGGACATTTTTCTATATCTCTGGTCCTCTCAATTCCTCTCCCTTTCAGTTTCTTCTTGAGGATGCCACTTACCAAGCTGAACACCTTTGATGATGATGAGTCTTGGTGGTGCAACTGTATTTGTATGGGGTCCAGAGACAATCCATTAAACACAAAAGCCTCTACTGTGTGAAACATTAGCTTGTCATTTTTTTCTGGAGTTTTCTCTTTTGACAAGGTTCGTGGAATTTTTTTCTTTTTCTTTTTTTGTATATTTCTCACGCTAATTCTGAAAGAATTTATAGATATTTCATTTGGGAAAAGATATATTTTCACTGACAACATAAATATCTGTTACATAGTTATTTGGTGGGAGATTTTAAATTGCAAACCAGGAAAAACTCATTCATTATAATATAGCATAAATTTTATTTAGTATTTCCCACTGAAACTTCTTAGTAAAATCTGACATTTGAACACTTTCATATTTTTAAATCGTTTTCATAATAAAATAGAAGTTTACAAAGCGTTTCGAACATCTTATTTCCTTGCATTCTTAAAGAAAATACTAATACAATTGAAAACTTTTAGTCGAATAGTCTCTGGATAAGAATCACATTTCTGTGTCCTGCACCCACAATACAGTGCAGAGATTTAATGCTTGCCGTCTCCTTTCTGGGGGCTCATTTCTCCACCCTAGTAAGCTTGATTCCAGATGTCAACATGACAATTGTGTAGTGTACTAGTCACATGTTCTCGGGGTTAAAAAAAAAATCATCTCTGTGACCTGATGCTGTTTGTGGCATCTCAATTTCTCAGTTATGTAGATTTTGTTGGTGTCATTGACTTTTTATTCTCAGTCTTCCACCTGTTTAACGCATATGTGTGTTGCCACGTATCAGATTCTTTACTGAATAACCTGTAGTTCATTTAAATTCTATTGTAGCTTTAAACCTTTATGAGTACAAGTTCATAAAATTAGATAAAATAGTTTGTTGCATATGCAGATATTTTAATGGAAATATCACTATGTTGATGAAAATACTGATTGTTGAAACATTTAAGACATTAAGAAAACATGCTTAAACATGGCAAATGTCTGAAAATGCACAAAATGTTTATATCTTATAAATTTGTATTAAATCTAAAAGCTAACTATATGGTGGACACATGAACTATGGATTCACTACATTGACAGTTTATACGTATTATTTATTTAAATCAGTTTTAATTATATAATCTACAATTACAACCTAATTGACCTTGTAACTGTAATCAATATATTGAAATGTACAACATTGCAAATGCTAGCACAAGGCATTTTTTCTTTTTGAGAAGAAATAAAAGGAATAACACTTGTCAGAGTCTTTGTCTTTTTAGTCATGTAAAGCAAAACTTATGAAAAAAAAACATATAACTTCTCAGGGCCTCAATTTCCTTATCAGTAAAATGGCACGTGAGACTTTGGGAAATAGGGGAGAGTTAGGGTATATGTTCTCTAAAATATTTTCACCCCTAAAATTGTTTGATTCTATGATATGTTTTTGCAGTGGTATTATGTTTATTAGTATCAATTATGTGTCTTGTTTAATCTAAATGTAAGTGTTAGTAAAAACTAAGGTTGAAAAGTTCGAACAGTTTCTCATAAAAACCATACTATTAGGGAAGGATAGACAGATTTTAGTAAATAATGGTTTTCTCAAGAAGTATTTGAAATCTTCATTTAAATTAGACTTATACCTTTTTAGAAATTTAATACAGAATAGTGGAAACTCCAGTATGGAAAAAACATTATATTCAGTTTTGTCAGAAAATACAGACTGAAGTTGAGTACTCAGTGAGCTGCTGATCACACTCTTGCCATGGGAATATCGTATCTAGAGAAAATTAATATGTGAATGCTTTCTGTAAAATGGAAATTTGGATGAATAAAATAAGTTGCTTTTCTGAATAATGCATTCTAATTTTTCATGTGTACATTTTTATAAAATAATTCTGAGGCATGTAAAGAAATAATAGGTGCAGTTTTAGTTTGTTTCTAAATTTCACTTTAGTAGTTATGTTTCTATTTCTTAAAAGTTTTAGACAGTTGCAGCAGAATCTTATGTACTCCAAATTTGTTTATCAGAAAAAAATAAACTTATTTTTATGCTCTGACTATATCAAATATGCAGCTTTTACTTATGGAAACTAAGCTTCTAAATACTATAAATAACTTTCATTGAAGTACAGCTTTCCATAAATTTCTATTTAGTGAATTGTCTTTTGCTTTTGCAAGGTCAGGGGGTGGGGAAGGGATTTGTTTGGAGAAAAAAATTTAAAATGTGTTTGATTTGCATTTTAATAATAGAGTTTGTCACTTGTCAGTATTGGCTCCTCTATTAAGTGCTAAATGAGACTTTATAATAGGAAATGCAGTGGTTAAATATAGACAATGATGTCAGAAAACAAAAAGTGAAAGTTTAAAGAAATGTATCTTTAAAAGATAACATTGCACAAGTTGTACTAGCAATCCCAACTTCATTCTCTGGCAGAAAAAATGAAATAAGTTTTACTTTCAAGATGTTTATTTTTTGTTAATTTTTTATTTGAATAAGGAATTACCATTTATTCCTAGCATTTATAAAGTCAGAAAAAAATACTACATACTAATACAACCATGTCTTTTCTTTTAGCTATTATCGTGTTTAAATATTATATTCCCAAGTGAAAGATTCCAACATCATGTTATAATAACTAGCATAGAGTCTATTTTTAACTCATCCAGATTCCTTTTTCATTTAGTATCATTTCATGCATTCAAGGTGGCAAACTTGTCTTTAGGATGGTCTTTAAAGCTTATTACCAGTCTTATTTTAACCCCAATTAGGGCTTTCTAAAATATTTACTCTGAGCTTTTTATAAGTTTTCTTATATGGCTTGTGGAAATCTTAAAATTTTGTGCAGGAATTGCTATGAGTAACTCAAGTAATCATGTAAACATTAGAATTACTCCATCTTTCTTGTATACAATTAAGAATTTGTTTCTAAATGAAGTTATAAATTATGTACAGATTCTTAGATTGGTTTTTAACTTTTGCCATCTAAAATGGGAGCTAAAAGAAATTTCAAATAGAATATTTTAACTAAATTTTCATTGTTTCAAGAGCAATTATAAAAATAACTGGTGTAAATTATTTTATTTTATTTTACTTTAAGATTTTATTTCTTTATTTTTAGAGCAGGGAAGGCAAGGAGAAAGAGAAGGAAACATCAATGTGTGGTTGCCTCTTGAGCGCCCCATACTGGGGACCTGGCCCGCAACCCTGGCATGTGTCCTGACTGGGAATTGAACCAGTGACCCTTGGATCACAGGCTGGTACTCAATCTATTGAGCCATACCTGCCAGGGCAATTTTTTAACATAATTCTAGCTTATTTGGTTTTGCTAATATAAAGAAGTATTTAATCAGCTTTATATTGTTTTCTTATGCTTTTAGTAGCTTATTGAAGTTTTGTATTTTTTGTTTTTTTTCTTAAGCTATGGTAGGAAATTTGGAAAATGCCTGAAAAATAATTATAGATTGTAACTAATGACATTATTTATTTGAAGTTTTTGTTATTGTCATTATTTTAACCATCTAGATTGGTGACTATCTTCTTATAACTGGAAGATCCTCATCTAATTCCTTTACCTTACATAGTAGATAACTGAAGCTCAAAAAAAAAAAAATGCTCCTTGCTTTGGGTTGCCCTTGGTCAGAGCTAGTTTATTTTGGGTAGAGCTGGGACTAAAGTTAATGCTTTATTACTCTTTATTCAGAGCTAAGTCTTCTCTACTCATTGCTTGTCACTTGCTTTTTAAAATTATGACATAGATGGATTGCTTGAAATTCTTTCAAAGTCTTTCCAGTGTAATAATGATGGTAAAGATATCAAGAATTTGTCAGCGGCCACTAATACATGTTGTGACAGTAGTTTAAGGGGGAAAGGTGGATTTACTACTAATAAAAGTCTTATATTAAAGCCAAACAGAATTTATATTCAGTGTCATCCCTTACCGCCCTACCTGTCCATTTTTTACTTAAACTCCTGCCCTCTTCTCTTTGCAGTCCACCTCCTCCTCCCAGCCATCCTTCACACTGCCACCCCCTTCACTAGCTAGGTGGTAAACTCAAAGAGTTGTGACAGGGCTTGACTGGAGCCATCTGTTCTGCTCTCTCTCAACCTCAAAAAACCAATAGACCAGACGTTATTCCAGGGTGTGTGTGAGTGTGTGGGTGGGCGGGTGTTATGTATGCACTTACCAATAACAATAAAACAGAAAAGTAAGAATTTTGAGATTTCAAAAAAATTAATGATCTGTAGAAGCCTCTTTTGCATCTCTGGGTATTTTTGGAATTCTTTTTTTATTTATAACCTGGAACTTGCAAACTTGTATGGTGTATTTTTTCTTTTTCTTGCAAATAGGATTATTTTCTTTGTATTTTACTCATTATAATAACATTCAGATGAGACCTGCTAAATAGATTCATATTGTCTGTCAGTACTACACACTGTATATTGGTCTTTAGTAACTGTCTTTCAAAAAGGTAAAAAACTCATTTTTTTACTCTTAAGTATATAGATGTTTTAAAATATAAATCTTTCACTGACTAACTTAAATGATCTTTAGGTATGTATACGCAAGTAAAATAGGAAGTTGATGCTGGCTTTTTATGGCATGTATTCATTGTGACTTGATTGGGATTTTAATGAGATAACTGTACTTTAGAACTGTTACCCATCTGTTTGAGTTTGGCACTTCCCTCTTTGACACGGCTCAAATTGGTTTTTATTGTTACGAGGCTAGTGAGAATTTTTTTTACCCTTTCTTTGGATTAACCCTAGAATTATTGGACAATATGTGAACTTCATAGCTAGAGAATCTATTGAAATATTTATTAGAACTAACCATACATTGCTATTAATTATTTTGAATTGCACTTGATCTAGCAACATCTGTTACCCAATTTGTCATTTTTTTCTTAAAATGGCATACCATTGATGTAGTTTCCAGTATATTATTAACATTACAATTTTTATTTTGGAAATTGACACAGTGTTTCCCTTGTTGGGTTAAGCTTAAACTTTGCTCAAGTTTATAAGTGTTTTGTGTTTTCTTAAAACAAATTCTGATAATGAAAGAATAATCAGGTAAATATATATATTTTTATCTGTAAGTCATAAAATATACTTTATTTCTCTGTACAGATCTTCTACTTAAAAACAACCTGATGTGTAAAATGTTAATTTAAAAAATTAAGATGCTAACTTTTAACTAAAATGAATATTTACCTTATAAAATAATTGATTTGGGTTTTTTAAATAAACTTTTTGTATTACTTTATTGAATACTAAAATCTATACTTTTAGTCTAAAAATGAGAGAACAATTGATGTCATAGCTATAACTCTGATTAATAATAGAGTCAAACCTTCTTTATATGGTTATTAGATATTCTGGTGTTCTTTTTCTGTGAAATGTCTTTTCCTATCATTTGTTCAGTTCTTCTACCATTTTTATTGCTGATTAATAGGAATTTCTATAATTCTTTTATCAGTTATATATGTTACTAATACATTCTTGTAATTTGTTACTGCTATGCTAATTTTATCTGTGGTGTCCTTTTCTGAACATAAATCTTAGTTTTTCTTTGAGGTTGAACCCTTTGTGGGAAGTGCTTTATGTGATTTGTTTGAGAAGTTCTCTTTTGGATGACATATTTTCTCTATTAGGTTCCATAGTTGCTGGGAATCTTTTTCCTTCTTTAAAATTAAGTTGCCATCCCGTACATCAGGTATACTGTTGAAATAAGGCATAGGTTTGATACGTTTGTTAGAACAAATGAACTCCAAGGTTCCTTCCAACTCTACAATTCTGAGATTTTATTACATGACAGATAGATTAAAAATAAAGGGCTGCTTGGTATAAAGTATGTACCAAATTTGAAAGAAACACATTGTATTTCATTGAATCTAAGACATCACTGATTTTCAGATACATCATTATTTTATGTAATGTATTATTAGGAGAAGTCTAATTAAACTACGTTACAATTTTTTCTTATCACTTAAAATTATTTTATATTTATTGAAAAGCTTATTTAGATTTATTGAGACATATATTTGTATCATGTTTTCCTTTGGTGCACATACCACAAGCAAACTGTAATTGAAATAAATTGGTTGCTTTATAAGAAAATAGAGAATTGCAGACATTCCTCCAGCGGCAAATACCTGCTTAAGTTAATACTAAAGTTGTGTGCCAGTGTGTATTTTAGTTCCTTTTGGTGGGCAATAACTTCTTGTCGTACTGCTGAATGATAGTATAATTAGAAGTAAGGTGTGTACTACCTGCAACGACAGCATGAAGAATAATGACCAGGTGTGCACGTGCTCAACCATTGACCATTACAGCACAACCATCATCTGGCTGACTGCAGTTGTGTGCTACCATGGATTGCAGGGGACAGGCTGATTTTATACATATTAGTATGTGAACGAATGTCTTCTGCAGAGTGTCTGACATTCTGTGCTGTGTTGTAAAGCTAAATGCATGTGTTTAGTGTTTTGAGGGAGCATGCCATCTGCTCTACAGTTTCCAAATTACTGCAGGAAATAACAATTTGTCTTATTTTTAATGAGAAAATTCCATATAGAATTCTGCTTTATCATCAGTGTTGGTATAGGGGTGGTGCCTGCTCTGTACCTTTGTTGTCTTAACAAATCACTAACTCTAGAAGTTGGAAGACGTTTTACAGGGAGTCTTAATTTTGTCTTTTATGTGGTATAGGAGTCTTTCTATAGCTTTCCAGACTATAAATTCATTTATGCTTCTGTCTGAATACTCACAGTCATGGAGCTACCTGCTTTTACTAGCAGCCTGCTGTTTGTTTGGAGTGCCTTCTTGTCAGAAAGGTCTCTGTAGTGAACCCAAATCTGATGGTTTTCTATCTCTCTTCCACTGATTCCAGCTCTCCCAGACCCCCAAACTACACCAAAGTGTCTATCTCTCTTTTTGTATAATTTCAACTTAAGATTTTGAATATTGCCTCAAATCTCTCCTCATTTTTCTCGAAGTGCCCAGTTTATTAATGTCTCTTGTAGAATATGGGCTGAGTAAGCCAGGGCTACCTACCATCTTCTCTTTTTGTGCAGTCTGGAATCATACTTGCTTTATTGGCAGTCATTCTGTGCGGTTGAGAAACAATTAAAACCTAAGTTTTTCTCAGCTATTTGGCCCATTAGCTGTGTTTTCTACTGCCCTACTTTTATAGTTTAATATCTGCACATAGTGGAGTATGTCAGAGTTACCTTTTATTAAAATTTTATTTATTACTTGATTTGAGAGAGAAACAGAAACATCAATTTGCTGTTCCACTTATTTATGCATTCGTTGGTTGATTTTTGTATGTGCCCTGACTGGGGATTGAACTGTATTGGGACAGTGCTCTAACCAACTGAGCTTACCTGGTCAGGACGCAGATTCACCTTTTATTAGTTGCCACCTTACAGATTTTGTATCCTATTATAGATCTAAGTGAAGTTCATCCAGTTGTGATTACACAAATGTAAAAGCTTTATTTGGTTTTACAGTGTCCAACATAGTTGTAATCATATCTAGCACTATCCATTTCTGATGTGCCCAGTATGTTTTCTAAGCATGTGGCCACTTTACAGTTGTGTGTTGAACAGAACAGACCTGAGCAGAGAGCGCTTTTTGCATCCAACAAAATCTTCCCCATAGTTGTATTTTGACATTGGTCTTTAGCTTCCTTGGGTAGTGGACATTTAGCCAGTTTAGACTCTCCCTGGTTGCTCACAAGGGACTGCATTTTATTATCCTGTCTACTTGCATATCTTGAAAAACTTCATCAAAGCTTGAAGATTGTTGGGAATTGGCACAGGATTGTTTCCTGAAGAATGTATTGTACCTTAGTTACTGTTTTCCCATTATACTAAGTCTTAACATTTTTTTTCTTTGAAGTGAAATTTTGTTTTTAAATTACCAAAGTAACAGCATTATAGCATATTTGGAAAACTGAAATGGAATTACCTCAGAAAACTAAAAATGGAACTGCCTTTCGACCCAGCAATTCCACTACTGGGATTATACCCTAAGAACCCTGAAAAACCAATTCAAAAGAACCTATGCACTCCAATGTTCATAGCAGCACAATTCACAATAGCCAAGTGCTGGAAACAACCTAAGTGCCCATCTACAAATGAATGGATCAAGAAACTATGGTACATTTACACAATGGAATTCTACGCAGCAGAGAGAAGGAAGGAGCTTATACCCTTTGCAACAGCATGGATGGAACTGGAGTGCATTATGCTAAGTGAAATAAGCCAGGCAGTGAGGGGCAGATACCTTATGATCTCACCTTTAACCGGAACATAATCAACGAAAGAAAAAACCAAGCAAAACTTAACCAGAGACATTGAAATTAAGAACAATCTAACAATAGCCAGGGGGATGGGGGAGGGGACAATGGGAGAAGGGTTTTCAGGAACCACTATAGAGGACACAGGGACAGAACCAAGGGTGGGGAGGGAGGCAGGGGAGGGAGGTGGGATTGGAGGGGGAGGGCAGGGGAGGGGAGAGTATGTAGACAACTGTAATTGAACAACAATAAAGTAAAAAAAAAAGTTATCTAAAATCTTAATACTGGAGCCTGCATTTTGCTATTTTGTTTTGTTTTACTTCCTAGTCTGTTGACTTACGTAAATCCATAGTAGATATTCAATTTTGTATCTTATTTTAGAATTAAATTTTATAAAACAATTCTTTTTATAATAAGCAACACTTTAATAGTTCTATAATCTTACAGGAGTCAATTTGAATAATGCAGAATTATTTTTAACTTTACATTTTTAATGACCTTTATAATTAACATGCTTTTGTGTGCATTTTTATTATTTACTTGGATCCTCTCTCTGACTTTCTATAACTTGGTACTATTACAGCCATTACCTGTTACCTATAGTTTAGGGATTCAGTTGAATCTATGCTGACCATATCAAATGCTTTGGATATTACTTAAGGCAGGTCCATGTTTTTTTTTCTATCATCATTTTTCCTTCTTATTTTTACAAAAAATGGAGTACATAATGAAAAAAAGAAAACCCCACAGTTTTTGTTCTGTTTATTTGTATTATTTCCACTTTTTTGTGTGTGTATTTTAAATATGAAAGGATATTTTGTGGATGTGTAGACCTATTTTTCTTTTAACATAGAGATTTTTAAAAGCCTGAGAGGAGTAGTATAGGCCAAATATGTTTTAACTTAATTCTCAATGCATTTAGTTGCATCTGGAAAGACTGGTCACATTGGAAAAGAGTTAATGGTGAGACTGTGGGTCACCTGTTTTGTCTTACTTTTGTAGTTTTAGCATATTTCATGAGCATGTTAAAAATATAGCCCAGAAAATAGGATAATGAAGAATTTTTGTGCTATAAATTTGTATAGTCTGATAACTATTGGCTTAAGGCACATATCTCTCTGTATTTTCTGACAATCATTCAGTACCTTTCCTTATCCATCAAACATTTTGCTCTATTTAGAATATCATTTATATTGCTATTAAATTAAAAGCTGGTCTCATTAACGGGATGTGGAAAATGCCCAGCTTCTACTGTACAGTAGAGTTCTGGATGAACTTTCTGTTTTTACTGTTAGGAGAAATGCATGGGATTCTGAGTCTTTCTAATTCATTATAAGGTATGTTTGTAGTGTTATTTTCTTCCATGTCCACTTACAGGGATATCAGTGATAGAGCATCTTCTGCACTGCTAAGAGGCCTTAACATGTCTCTATACTTCCTGGAACTATAGCATCTTTGTGTCTTAAAGTCATGTAGCCTGACTTTGCATCTGGGATTTGACAATTCTATGCATTTCAAAACACATCTGTTGGCTATAACATGACAGGCATTACATAGGTGCCAGGAAAAAAATTATCTTCTATTACCACACTTTGGAGTAGGTAAATATTGTAGTAGAAGAACACAAAAAGTGCTGCATGATCTTGGATGAGGGAATGATTAATTCTGAGGATCAGAGTGGTTTGAAGGAAAGGGTGATATCAGCAAAAATTGCAGAAAGGAGACTGCATTTGTATTAGAATGATTGAAGCTATATTTGGCCAGCTGGTCAAAGAACAGAACTGGCTCAGAGAGAACGGCACGAGCTAAGGCCTGGTTGTCCAGCATGTCATGGGATGCTCAGTAGGAGTGGTTTATGCCAGGGCTGCTACTGGTCATGGCAGTCCCTTTCATCCTCAGACATTGCTATGTGAAAATCTGTTTCCCTGTAGTTTGTTTTGCATCCATTGTTTCTAGTGTTTTCTTTAGAAATTCATGTAAAACAAATCCAATTATTTTGTTACATTTATACTTTCTTAATTTGGAAAGGGTTTTTATTCCCATGAAGACACCCTCCTCCCACCTCAGCCATGTCCCTTTCCTCATGGGCATACCATCCTGTTTTGTATAGTTGTCCTTCCCATTGTGTGGGTTTTAGGTCCCATAATGCCCTGATCGTTGTCTGCCCAACATAGCCCATCTGTTTGCATCCTTCTTAAGGTGCAATGCTCAGGATTAAATACTGTATAGTAAGGCATGGCCTGACTGGTGTAGAAAGAAATAAGGCTATCATTTTCTTGGTTTTAATGACTAAAATTTTGTTTCTCAGTCTAGTATTGTGAAAACCTGTCTTGGTAACCATATCCAACTCCCATTGTCCAGTCATATTAAATGTACTTAAACTGTATTTGTAACTCATTATCACCTGATGTTTATGGAGATCTTGATATCAGTGAAAAAGGAAGAAAGAAAGGAAAGGAAAGGAAAGGGGGGAGGGGAGGGGGAGAGAAGGAGGGAGGGAAGAAGGAAGGAAGGTAGGAAGGAAGGAAGAAGGAAAAACAAAAACTGGGTATAATTTGAGTACCTGGCAATAGAAAAATATAAGAACTAAGTTCAATTCCCCTGAAAATGTTGTAATGCATTCTCATCGGTTGAACTTGTTGAATGCATGAGGCTATGTATTATACAGCTAATGGTGTTTTGGATCTCCTTTTGATATGTGTTGGTTTCACATCCATCCAAACATCTGGTGAGGATATTTCAGACCACATTGGGTTTTCTATCAGCATACTTTAAAAGTAAGCAATTCCAGCTAAACATTATGAAGTCTTCTATACTATAAACCAAGAAGCCATTTAGTTGGCAACTCAGAAGTGGAATGTAGAATGAAAATGAAATGAGATAAATTTCCCCCAGAGGCAGTCTACATTGTACACCCTAAAGGGATGAATGCTGATATTGTACATAAAATGTGCTTTTATAAAAGCTTGGAATTTCCAAATATTTATTATGGCAGTGTTTTATACTTAAATTACATAATGAATATAGTGTCATTTTTCCTTTTAGTTCTCTTAGGCTGAAAGTTTGAACTAATAAGTGATGAGACCTTGAAACTTCAGCTAAACCTGTCTTTGATAGTCTAAAGCATGTATTCCGCTTTGGTTTGGAGGATTGTTCAAATTATTTTATGCTATTATAAACATAGTAAGAGTTCAGATATTTTAAAAACTTTGTTTTCATTGTGCTAGCATCAGTATAAGTCAAAATATCATTCCAAAAACCTTTGGATTTTATGCCATTATAATTAAGATAGAAAAACAGGGTTTTTAAAAATTTTTATTTTGTTGTTCTAGCTTGTGATTGAAATCCTAGAAAACAGTGTAAAACATGTCATTTTATAAACTTAAGAGTTTTTAAAAACCTGTTCTTATTTATTCAGGTCGAATGTTGCTTTGGAAATTTAAAAGATTTGTTGATATATGTGATGTACATCATTAGGAGTATTTTCTATGTAGTCATTGGTTGAAGGCCTAATAAATATTTTAGTTTTTAGTGGTAAATGACTATTTATAACTGTCAAATAAATGTTAATTTTAGTATTTCAAATACTTATTTTTTTTAAATGTAAGAATTTATTTTACTTTCTTCCTCATTTCCAGCAGATTTTGGACCAGATATTTCCTTAATTTTCCACAATACTTTTTGTGTATAGATATTTTACTTCATTGTTTTGTTTTCTATCTAGGGATATTGTGATATTGTAGACTAGATTATTTGGATTAAATGTTCTATTGAGGACAGCTGAAATAGAGGGTAAGGATAAGAAATCTTAAATCTCCTTATAATAATTGAAGGACAAACAAAATAGTAAACAGTTATCAGGCTAATACTTACTGGAAAGTAGGAGAGGTAAGCCAGACATTCAGGCTGTTTTAATCCTGAGAACATTCACCCAATTGGCAAAGTGGAACTTCCTTTTGACAGTCTTGTGTGATGAGAGTGACAGAAACCAAACAGCTCCCTAATTAAGTTTAGGATGAATTAGATATAAACCCTATCTCCTCCTCCCAGGGATTCCACAGGAAAATTGCTTTGATGCTTAGCAGAGAAGACTGGAGGGAAATTCCTGAGAAGCTGTGACCACAAGTAGGCCCTCAAACACATTGTAATCCAAAATCTCATCACCTGGATAGTCCGGAGAACTTTAAGCCCAGGGTTTGGTTTTAGGAGTTACAGACTTCCAGAACCCGTACCTTTCTGACAGAACCTAAAAAAATTCCTCTATGAAGGAAGTTATCACAAATAAGCCTCCCAAATAATTTTACAAAAGCAATAGGCAGCACATAGTAAAAAAACAATAACAATAAAAAAGCAGACACTCAAGGAAAAATGTAATTTCTACAGAATCCTCTCTTCTCACATCTTCTTTCTTCTGCTTCATGTACTGCTTATCTTTTCCTTTTTTCTCTTTTCTCCTTTCTTGCTATCTACTCTCTTTCCTCCAGTTTTACAGCAGCTTAGAGTATTTTTACTGAGAGTCATCCTCTGCTTTGTAGATTCTCAAAGCGTTAGTTTTTTATTCCTTGTGCTATTGTTTTGGTTCAGGAAGCTCTGTCTCACAAATGGGCAAATGTTAGAGATTTCTAGTTGACTTTAATTTCATTTTTTCTTCCTAAATTCAATAGCAATGAAGGTTTGGGCTAATTACGTCCCTCCCCATAGTCTTTCAGCAGTTTCTCTATGAAAATTTCATTGATTTCCTTTGATCTGGCCACAGTGAACCTTCCTTCATTAGATAAAGGTAATGCTGAGGTATTAGAAACTGGAAGTGGTTGAGAGTCGTTCAGTCCTATGATTAATTTCCATACTAGATTACTGTATTGTAAACTAACCTTTAATTATGCTCTTGGAAGAATGAGAGTTCTTTTGTTGTAGTATTGGCACTGGTTCTTCATATGGTAATTTATACATAATAGGTGTCTAATGAAAAAAGTTCTCTGAGTGAATTAATGGTTAAGAGAAAGCAGATAACTTTGCTGAAAGTATGAGTTATTAGGCAGGTGAGGTTGATAGGAGGAGCACTACATTAACTGGTGTTATATGGTTTACAGAATATTTTCCCAGGTATTATCTATCTTCTTTTATCTTTACGCCATTGTTATGATACAGGCCAAGCATATTCGTGTTATTACCATTTTACAGGTAAGTTAACTTCTAGCTATCCTTTATCTTTGAAAATGAGCACTTAGTGCACTTCCAGAAATATTAACTAAACATCGTCTTCTCCACACACTGCTCTTGACTGCATTGTTTCTTCTGATTCCTGCTATTATGACTAATCTAGCCTTGTAACCTTGGCAGGACGCTTGACCTTTTCCTTCCATAGCATTCTCATTTGTAAAATTAATGTTTCATATCACAGCCTTTTATTATAACTATTTCATTTTGATCTTTTTAACCACTTCTCTTTCCTCCACTCTAGTGTATTAATGTATTATATTACTTTGTGGGCAAGTAAAGTAGATAAGCCCTGAATCAATTGTTGGATCCCAAACTCCTTTTTCAGCTTTTGTAGGCTTAGGAAAAACAAATACCTTACTTGCATAAGCAAAATATGTCAACAGAGTGTGCACATTAATGTAATTAAGAATCTTAGGACACAAAACTTGAGTAGTATAGATAATTTATCTTGATTACACAGACTTCACTCAATCTAAAATTTTGGCAAAATAGAAATTTCTTCGATGTTGATAATATTTAAGAATGAACAGTCAAGTTGTGTTAGGTCTTGGAATCATCAAAGTTCAGGACACAGGATTTATTTTCAGTTCTGTAGGAGAAGCAGTGGCACTCAGGGAACACTGTACAGTCGCATGTGGTTAACTGCTAAGGAATATAGTTCTGTTAGGACAGCATTTATTGTGTGCCTACAGTTTCCATGTATTCAAGATAGCATTTGTTGTGTGCCTACAGTTTCCATGTATTGAGGATCAGCCTAGCAGTCTGTCCTTAAATTTGAAAAGTGAAGATGAAATCAAGGACCCCTATACATTCAGTCTCTTCTCTTGGAGATTTTCTTAGTGAGAAGATTTGCCCTAAGATTTGAGGGAATTCATGGATACCGAAAGATTTTATTTCACTGATGTTGAGGTAACTCTACAAGTTACTACTGTTGGTAACTTATTACACTTATAAGGCCAGATCCTTCCACTCAAGGAAAGGATCTACAATCTACAATTAGGATGATGGAAAGAAGGAAAACATACCTGCATTTTTCATACACAAAAGAGATATAATCTTAATATCCTTAAATAGAATTATAAGGGCTAGCTATTGGTTTATCAAATTTACTTTTATTTAGGATTAACTCATATTGTGCTCTTTTCTTGTCATTCTAATCTATCCTGTGAGAATTTTGCAGATCCCCTAACCCAATTCATTCTGGTCAGTGGGATCAGTGTTGTATGAAGAACAATACCAAACATGTGTTCATAGTGGTAGTAGGAAAGGCTTTATGAGGCTAAGGCACTCAGATCCTCATAAATTACATCTGTGGTAATAATTCTTTAGTATTTTAGCTCAACATTTCAACAATTTTTTTATGTTCATATTTTATTTGGAGCAATATTGTGATTTTCCAAGTGATTTCTCTTATGGAAACTCTTGAGTCCATGAAGGACACAGGAAATATTTCAGAGCTTTTTTTAATACTTCAGACAGCAGCAAACACATGGCAACAATAATGTACTAAAATGAAAACTATTATCGTCAGCCTAAACATTCTTTGTCAAAGCCCTTCTTTCATAATCTTGACCATAAAGGGCCTGGAAATGTATAACACTGCCTCTTCATTGTTTTATTCTCTGCCAGCACACAGCTCAGAAGGGAAATAAAACACATTTAACTGATGTGCATCAGCAGAATAAAGTCTATCAACGCTGTCTTTAAAATGTCCTGTATGAAATGAAAAGTATGTAAATGCTGGGAAACAGCCCTCCTCACTAATGGAAGAGTTTCCGAGTCTCTGAGGTAGCTGCAGAACAGCAACTTTGAGGAGGAACCGTATTACTTTGGTAACTCTGGTTTGGTTATTATCTCCTGGCTTAAATAGAGATACTATATTGCCATTGTTCCTTGAAAGGCCTAGATCTTAGTTAAGTGTCTCTATTGTATTAGAATGATGGGAACCAAAGGTACATGGGGCATAATTTTCTATTGTGGAAGACGAGATGCTTCTTTGAATTGTATCTTCGGACAAAAATGTTGTTTCTAGTTGAGGGATGAAAAGAGGAAAGACAAGTCAGGTAGGGTATTCATGAGGCAGGAAGGTCAGTGCTCATAGAGAGTTATTATTGCTTCAAGATGCACACTGCTGGGCAAATGGTCTTATACCGGGAGTTATAGACTCTTAGTGAATATTCTTCTTGGTGTCAACTCTAGAAGAAAAGGAAACATGTCTTTGGGACCATGTCTATTTTCACCAGGGTGGATCAACTAAAACCTATTACATAGAGGAGATCCTGGCTTTGAATACAGGTCTGTTTGACTACAAAAATGTCTACATTCCAAGGTGGATTTTATTCCTCTTCTGATGAGTTTGACATGTGAGAAAGAGAAGTTAGAAGAAAGAACATATGACTCCTAAAAATGTCAGTGTACAGGCAGTTAATTGAAGGATGATGTTATGATTTCCTCTTTATTTCCTTGACTAAATGAAAAAACAAGCTTGATCGATTTGCTAGACTGGAAAACTACAGGTGAAAGAAAAAAACGTGAGAGAAAAATGAAATAGTATAACCCATGTCACAGACACTGGGGGAAGTGGATAGAAGGGAAAAGAAAAAGATGGGGATAGATGTGGGAGTGGAATTGAGGTTGTCTTAAAAGATTTGTAAGACAAGAAAAATTATTATCTTTTTGCTTCTTTAAAGAAAGAGTGAATACTTTCATAAACTTAAGGATCCCATGACATTGATCAAACAGAGTTGTAGAAGAGGCGAACTTCTCTAAATGTGAATGTGTTAGTTGAGGAAGTTTTCCTCTGCTTCATTTGCTTTGCCTAGTAAAACTATTATGACCTTGAGAAAATGATTGCATTGCTAGGTTTGTACTGACTGCTGGATTTGGTTGTGGTTTTCTGTGACTAATTGCAAGGCTGGTTCTCTCACTTTAATAGTGTTAGAAAGTCTCTCTGATGAGAGGGATGGCTCTCTCTGAGGTTTACTCAAAGTGTGTGTAAACCAGCCCTCTTACTTATGAAAAGTTAAATTCAAGAATTTTATTTGGATTATTTTATTGTAGCTACTTGCTGTGAAATGAAGGGTAATTGACTAATCTATGATCTGGTAGCATTTTTAGATATTGGAAAATTAGATCTCCATTTGGCACTTTGAACAAATTAGCAGCATCTCAAAGTATATCCAACCAGTTTATTCAAAATGGTGTGTTTACAGTGCTGCCTCTTGTTCACTGGTTTATTATGGTCTATATCACTTAGAAATATAAGGTCTGGCACAAATACCTCCCCCCATTTTTATTATATAAAAATCTTTCATTACAAAATCATAAGCAGTAATCCTGTAACATAACACTATCACACTCAAGCACACCATTTGACATTTTAGGTGAAATGTTCAAATTGCTGTCCATCTGGTACAAGACATTCATGTACCCTACCTACCACACTCAGTGGCGTTACTTCTTCTGGACCCTGTATTTCTTTTCCCCTCTAGCCCCCCAAACCCAGAAATGTAGCTACCTCTGTGGGGGTGTCAAAGGCGGTTGCCTTTGAAGGGCCGAATGTAATTTCAACTCCTTACAGTTAAGGAGTAGTTACATTTATACAGTCCTAAAATTATTTCGGCCCTTGTGACCCCCAGTGAAAATGAGTTTGACACCCCTGCTCTACATTATAGGTAGAGGTACTTGGAGTTCGTAGGCTTATATGAAAAGCATCCATGAGGATAAAGGAAAAGGTCAAGGTTACATGATTAAGGTATAACTTTAATCATCTGACCTGCGACTTTAGTCAGGAAAAGTAACTTACCTGAATTTGCGTGAAAGCTAGAGTGTAGTACAGTATTTTACGTACAGAGGGCATTTGATAAATATTTGTTAATTTGGTTTTCTCTATGCAGAACTGTCCTTGAGACATATAATTTTGACTGACTTGCTTACGATTTATTATATCTTGAATATTGTTTATTTTAGTATTAGCTGTTTCTTTCTGTTCAAGTTGAAATAATTTCTGTTAATGGGGGACATGGGAGTGCCTTACCCCTCATTAACTGGAATGTATTGGTAAAAATAGACCTACAATTGAGTATATCTGTCAGGAATCAATACTGAATGATAAGTATACCATAATTTTAAAATTACTTGATGATGGACTTTCCCAATACTGTAGTTATATTTAAGACTACTTGAAATGGCATGAAGACTTATGAGAAATATGAGACCTTATTGTAAAATCAAAGCGAAATTAGCTTTCTAAGGGCATAGACGTGACCTTCAACTCCCAACTCTAGAAAGTATCAAGGCCATTTTTTTTTAAACAGAATTAACCAAAGTGTCAAAAGAGATATATGGTTAATATTCTGAAGTGATACTTCAGTTTGAATATATCTGACTTGATTCTTACTTCCTAAACAGTTGTTTTAGATCTTGTTTCCTTCTGCCCTTGGACTTAGTTTTATAACCCATTAGAATAACTCAAGGTATGTCTGTGGTTTTTGTGTTTTCTTTGAGCTGTTATAGAGACTTGAAGAGTTAGAGATTATCTAATAATGCTAGATGTAGCTTTTGGGCAGTTAAGCTTCGTTTTATGGGAGATTTTCTATAATTTGGGTGATCTGGGATCAGTCTAGGCTGGCGCAGGTAACTGATGGAAAAGTAAAGGATTTATGACTAGGGAAGATATTAGCTTCCGTTAAGTGCCTGACTTTGTAAAGTGTGAAGTCTTCTGTAATGTGTTTAATCTTGTATTGATAAGAGCTACAGTATCTGGTTTCTAATCTCAATTTGATTTTACCCTTAGAGTCCAGATTTGCCAAGTGATTTGAAGAAATTGTTAATAATTTTTATGTTCAAATCTCTGAAAAGTTTGTGAAATACCTTCATTTCCTGTTTTAGACAAACACTGATATTGAATTGGACTTCAAAGAAAAGAATTACAGAAATGGGATTGTGTTTTTTTAAAGACGTCTTATGAATAATAATTATGTTGAGTGTTTGCCAGTAACAAATCGTGTAGCTGTGGGTGTTTTAACCATTTTGCGTGTCTCAGTTTTATTTTCTGTCAAATAAGAATATTGAGTTAGATTGGTGTTTTCAGACTTTTTTCACTGCAACCCATAGTGAGAAATATATTTTATAAACTATTCATTAAACAAGTGTGTGTTTTAAAAGCCAGTATCCTCACAGTGTGCAATATATTCTTTGTTTGAAATGCCATTTACTAAATTGATTTCATGACCCACAGCCATTGCTCTGAGAAGCATGCCATTTCATTTTTTGACACTGGATTAGATGTTCTTAGTCATTTCATTTTTAGTGTTTTAAATTAAATTTTAGGAATCAATTTTATGATTTTTTTCTTTTACCAAAAATGCAAGTTGAGTTTTAGCAGTGACAAACTGCAACCCTCATCCTAACGTGGAGGGATGTGGTGGGGAAGCCGCACCTGTGGCTGTGGGAGGAGTGGCACGTGGCAGCTCTCCCTCTGACTGCTGTGGTGCCCAGTGTGCCAGCAGCTGGGCATTGATCAGGCCAGCAGCAGTAACCGCTGATGAATGTCTTCCTCTACTGGCTGTGACTCACTCTGTCATTCCTTGGCGCTGAAGTCATCAGAAATCACGAATGGAGAGTAGACTAGCAGATTGATCAGGCAGAAGTAGGCATATGTAGCATTGACATTTGTATTACCTTTTTTTTTCTCTGATTGTGAAAGAAAATATTTGAAGTGCATCAGGGGAAGTGGTAAATGAATGAAACCTATGATCAATGCAATTCAAGCAATGGGTTCTTGGAAAAAGTATGTATATTTTCTATGTTTGAGTCTGGTGTGTATAAAGTAGGGGACACATTGTATATGTGTTTTCATCTTATTTCTTTTTTTCATGTTAAGTGTTATTGCTGTGCATAGAACTTTTCATAGAAAGGGTGAATGGTATAAATTGTTTTCAGTCATGTTAGAAAAATAAGGTGGTTCCCCATTGTGGCTAAATTTTCTGAAATTTGTGGCAGTGGTGAGATTGAACTGGATATTGGGTTAGTAGTTATACCATGTTTTGTTCACTTGTCCTACCTCTGTGTGTCAGATATTTTTGAAGTGGGCAGTATGTTTGATAGACCTCCTTTGTAGATATGTGGATATAACATTGGTTGGGGGATAGAGAGGGAAGATCTCAGGAATAAGCACATCAATGTGTCAATTCTGGACTTTCAAAGACCTCATGAGAACAGATCAATATGAGGGGGATGTTCACAAACCTAACCTGAGTTTTACATGGTGAACATCCTCTAAAAAAAGAGGAGAGGGTTCCAATTTAAACCAGTACTCTTCAGAGATCTATGAGAGTGAGTGGATACATTGTGGCACCTATTCCCTCATGTGGCCTGTGCTCTTTGAGATTGTGCTTACTCTTACTGATGAAAGACAAATGCTAATATTTTTGGCCTTTGAGGGCTGCCAGTGTCAGAGGAGTGAGCTGCAGAACTGGTTGATGAGTCCAAATGGTGATGTAATGGGAGGGCTGAAGAGCATAGACCAGATCAGGAGGATGGACATGGGCCAACAAACAAGAAGTGTGGTCTGGAGGAATCCAAAAGGGACATGCTGATGCCTATGATGGCCCTTCGTATAGTCTTGCATACAGTGGTCTAAGCATTCTGCTGATCTGCACAGAGAGGGTACCTAGCAGCCCACTGGAACTAAGCCCTCACTAATATGCAGATTCTTTGTATTGTGAACCCCAAGAACTAAGACACCTACTAAGAAGGGCTACTGGTGGCTAATTGGGCTCAAATTAAAAAAAAAAAAGAAAGAAAAAAAAAAAGAAAAAAAACAGCCTAGCAGCTATGTCTACTCAGGGACCTCTCATGCAAACTGCACGTCAGGGAGAAGCCTGCACTGAACTACCTGTCTCTGTATGGACTGCCTGCCTGCACTGTGTTGCTGCCATCTTAGCCAGCCCTTATAAAGGAGTTGCTGTCCTATTTGAACCAATAGGACCGAGGCTTTCCCATCCAATGGGAGCTGTGCATCTCTGACCAACTAGAACAACTCTATTATACTGTCCAGTCAGGATAGTGCTGTTTGGACCAATAAAACTTAGAGGCTTTGGAATCCTCATTTACATGAGGACAGGCCAACCACGGAAGGGACTTCTGTCCACATAAGCCAGCCCCCCATTGGCTCTGAGAGCACACTTTCTTTTTTACTGAAGACTTAAGGCTGCATCTCCCTGGCTGAGCAGAAGATGTCTTGCCAGAACAGAGTGGAGCAGACCAAACCGCAGCAGGGTAGACCAGCGCAGCACAAAGCACATTGGCCAGGAGGAGACCATCAAGGAGCAGAGCGGAGCTGTCTAGCTGGAGAGCGGCCTGATCCCAGGACCACCAGGCCCCAGAACCGCCTCTCCCCAAGACTGCCTTGCAGCCTTGAGTTGTTCCACGCTGCATAAAGTTTCCTTCTTCACCATACCCTAAATTGGGGATTCCTGTTGATGTTGAATTGGTGCCAGTGATTATTGGTTGACAGTATGTAGCCAGAAACAGCCTTCATGTAGTTCCTAAGGGCACAGTTCACTGTCCTGAGGGTTTTGTTTTTTTTTTCTTCTTTACACAAAGTCCTGGTTTTACCTTGATCTTTTTTTTCCCCTTAAGAGTTTAAAAAATAGAATGTGGATTTCTCACTGAGAACCTGATATCCAACATTTACTAATATGCCTTATAAACAAAACTTTAGTGAAAATGTTGAAATAATTGTGATACTACTCTATACATCCCCATACAATAGCCATATTAAGCAGGGGATATTATCTCAATTTTATAGAAGAACCAAGGCTCCTGTTAATTATTTAATTTAGCCATTTGAAATTGCCATTTTGTAGCTGCCAACAACTTGAATATCAGCAGTATTAGATTGCTCAACCTAATAATTAACCAAAGATCAAATACTCAGGAAACCCATCTTCAGTTTTTGTACTGTTTTTTACCGCTTTTTGTGTGGAATTTACCACATTTTAAAAACTTAGTAGATGAATAGTGTAAAAAGCCAAAAGATGTCATTCCATTATGATGCAAAAGCCTGAGAATACATCCTGTGTTGGTGCCAGAAAATGGAAGAATGAAGATCTAAAGGGACATCTCATCCAATATGGTTTTGAGTTTGTGACTCTTGATTGTGGAGGGAAGTGTGGTTTTAGGGTTCCCTATGCAATCATTTTTAAGTTTATTTACTGAAGGTGAATATAGGATTGGAATCTGAAGCAGAATACCAGTTCTTCAGTACTAAATATGTTCCTTTCCCTTGTGTCTGCTGACTGACTTTTCACATCCTGAGATTGGTGCTGTGCCCTCCCCAGATGCCATGATGATGAAGAGTAACTAGATATGTTCAGAAAAGATGCCTCCTCAAGTCCAGAGCTATTCCTGAGATGCTCTTGTGTACTCAGCACTGAAGTGGCATGTGCAGAAGTTAACATGAGTTGTGGCAGGTGGGAGCTATATTAATTTTCCCTGTGCACTGACTGTCTAATCTAAACATTCCAATGTGGAAAACAAAACTGATAGCTGATATTTCTAGGGAAGGGTCATTGAGCCTCAGATGGATAAAAAGAATATATGCAAAAAGAAAACAGTATGTTAATGCAGAATATCTGAATCCAAGACAGAGAAAGGTTACACACTCATCTAATTGAAGGGGATAGAAATTCACAGATGTGTTTATGATTTTACCAGCTATAGAGATTTCATAGAATGAAATGGCATTTGGAACAGGAAGATAGGGTTCAGATTAGAGCACAGTGAATAACAAAGTGAAAATGTTATTCTAGCAGCTTACAGATACTTCATTGTGTTTGCCTCTGCTAAATCCTGATGAAATGATCTTGAAAGAGTGGAACCTGTTGTTCTTGGCTTTTATTGATTTTGTTCCATGCAGTGTGAAGGATCTGCTGCTTGTCCCAAAATAATGAAATTGAGAGAAGATTGATTTTGGATGACTTCCAGTATCTTTCCTTAAACTTCACTTTGCAGAAATTGGTCACTCAAAAATAAACCATAACTCCCACAATTCACTCCCTACTGATGTGAAACTGAAATTTATAGTTCATGCACCTAATAACTTTAAGACATTTGGAAAATGCAACCTATTTTTGAGCAATAATACTTCCATGTTTGATCAACTCTATTTAAAAACAAAAAAAACCAAAATGACGGGTAAGTCTTTAGACATTCCAAAACTTTCTGGTTATCTTGCTTTTCTTCAAATGTGTCTTGAAGAGCAACTATTGGAATTTTGGCAAGTTATTGAGGGTTGGGGGTAGAGGAGGCTTTCCCTCCCTCCTTTAAATTTTAACTCTCAGAGGATCTAAGTTGTAGAAAGTAGGTAAGTTGCTTTTTAAATAAACTTTAGCTTTGTCTTATGGCATGCATTTTCTATTGTTTAAAGGAAAAGTTAAACAAAAGGATGTATCCATGTCCAAACATACATAGGCACTACCATCCCTCCTCTGCACACCCCCAACCCACACCCCACACACACGTCGCAGATTCTGTCCTGCAGAATCCTTATGCTGTGAACGATGTGTAAATAATTCACATGTGAAATCTGAGGGAAAAAGAATGCAGGGACTACACGGACCCCCTCTGGTAATAGAGAGAGGGCCAGCCAGAAAGAAAGTGCCTGAGAGCAGGCTGGAGAGAGTGGAGGGAGCAGGGGCCCGGGAGTGGCCTGAGAGAGCGAGGGGGCCTGAGGGTGGCTTGGAATGCCTCAGCCACTCTCTCCAGAGGAGAGAGCACCCTAATCCCTACCTTGACAGGCTTTTATTGTTCTTCTGGGTACGTTACATCAGAGTGGTCTTCATTTACTATGCATAGGTTTGCATTAAGTGATAGACAACAAAGGAAGACACATTAAAAGGAGAATATTTGCAAATGTAAAGGCAAAAGGTATTGGGCTGTGCTTGAAAGGATTACCACTGGCCTTTGGAAGCCAGATATGTATCAGCGTTTGTTCTTTTAATCCAGGGTGAGGGAGTTTCAGCATAGCAAGTTTTTATCTCCATGAAAAAATGCAGGGCTGATTTACCTGGGGAAGACCCATCCACGCACATGGGGCCTGCTTGCCGACACGCTTCCCACTGAGATTTTTTTAAAACCGTGAATGGCTGGGCTGCATTTCCCATAATGCGTGGAGCGGTTCCCTATACACACACATACACACACCCTCCTGCCTGGCATGAACTTTCTGAGTCACATATTGATTTCTTCATTAATAAAGAGTTCTACAAATTGACAGAGGTTTTGCTGTCATTTTTACTCATTTTTTTCCTTTAGGTGCTTAATGGAGATGAAGAAAATGAGACCTGGGTATGTGGTGTAACCAACCCAAGATCACATTAAAAATAAGACACAAAGGCTCTTTCTCATAGCATCTGTCATGGAATTTGCTATCTTGGAATTTTCAACTATGGCAGTGCAGGTGAATGAGGGATTGACATTTGAGGGCTTAGAATTTTAGTTTCTTCTTGTAAGTAAAGTGTTTCATATGTCATTATTTTTGACAGCTTTTTTTAGTCTTCAATGAATTGTTCAGGAATGCAGAATGCTTATTCTTTGTTAGAGATCCAGTCCCTGCCACATCTTTAGTTTCCTATGTTTACTTTGATGTTCTTTATTCATTCACCATTTATCGAGTTTCTATGATATACAAGGCAATTGTGTGATATATGTAAATGTGTCTGACATTGTTTTTGTCCTCAAGGAATCCATTGTCTATTAGGGCAGATGCGCTCAGGGGCAGAAACCATGGAGTGCCTCACTCAGGCCTGACTCTCCTTGCACTTACGCTAAAGGAATAAAAAGAGTCCTTAAGATATCTTAGCTAGGTTCAACTCAGAATAAGAAAGATATGTAGTGGTGGGGAAGACTCTTAACATATTTTGTGCACTGTATCTCAGAAATTTCTAATTTGGCTATTGTATGCAATTGAGTGGGGGTTTTGGGTTTGTGGTTTATTCTGGTTTTGGCTCAGTTAATATCTGGGATGTGGGGGTTTGGGGTACACTTACTGGAAGAGCAGATAAGAAAAGCTGCGTATATGGGGACAATGAGTAGAGAAAGGCGTTGACAACAGATAGTGAGTGATCTTTGCCTTTGCTTGGTTGAAATCTGTTACTTCGGAGCCAAGGGAGTCATTTCTGAAGCAGGGGCATGGTTTCTGTGGGTAAACAAGAGTGAGAAAACATTATGTAAGAGTAACTGTGGTATGTGGTAGTTCAAGGTGGAGGCCAGGAAAACCAATGAAGAATGTACCAAGCAGTGTTGCATGAGGTACTGGTTCTATGATGCATACTTTGATAAGAAACCTTTGGACATGTCTGTATTCAGACATTGGAAAAAGAATTAATGGAATGAGCAGAGTTAGTGGTACTAGGGAAGTTAGGAGATACAGGTAAATGTGGGGTTTTAGAAGCAAACGTTCAGGGAGTCCTCGGGGTGCAAGAGTGCCTATGAGATCAAGAGAATTGGGACCAAATAAAGCCTTTGGATCAGAGAGCCATCGGTGCGCTTAGAACCGGCTTTTGAGATCATCTGACTTTTGTTACATGTTTTTTTCCTTCCCTTTGTTATCTACTTATTTTTTTACTTCTTTTTATTGCATTTTTTCATTACCATTTAGTCCCCTTACACTCTACCCCAACCCCCTACAATCGCCACACTGTTGTCCATGTCCATGAGCCCTTTTTCCTTTTTGCCCAGTCCCTCCACCCCCTAACCACCCTGCCCTGCCTCCTTAGCTGTCACCCTGCTCTCCATCTGTGAGTCTGTCTCTATTTTGCTTCTTAGTTCTGTTTGCTCATTAGATTTCACATATGAGTGAAATCACATGGTATTTGTCTTTCTCTGACTGGCTTATTTCACTTACCATAATATTCTCAGATCCATCCATACTGTTGGAAAGGGTAAAATTTTCTTCTTTTTTTATGGCTGAGTAGTATTTCATTGTGTAAATGTCCCATAGTTGTTTTATCCATTCATCTACTGATGGACATTTGGGCTGTTTCCATATCTTGGCAATTGTAAGTAATGCTGCAGTGAACATAAGGGTGCTTATGTTCTTTGGAATTAGTATTTTGGGTTCCTTCTAATAAATTCCCAGAAGTGGGATCCCTGTGTCAAAAGGAAGATCCATTTTTAATTTTTTGAGGTATATCTATACTTCTTTCCACAGTGGCTGCACCAGTCTGCATTCCCACCAACAGTGCAAAAGGGCTGCCATTTCTCCACATTCTCACCAATGCTTGTTTGTTGATTTATTGATGATAGATAGCCATTCTGACAGGTGTGACATGCTATGTCATTGTGGTTTTAATCTGCATTTCTCTGAGGATTAGTGACAGTCAACATCTTTTCATGTGTATTGGCCATCTGTATGTCCTCTTTTGAGCAGTGTCTATTCAGGTCCTTTGCCCATTTTTGTCAATGGGCAAAAACTACAACAATTCCCGTTAAGATCAGGAACAAGACAGGGATGTTATCTTTCACCTTTCTTATTCAACATAGTACTGAAAGCCCTAGCCACAGCAATCAGACAAGAAGAAGAAATAAAAAGCATCCAAATTGGAAAGGAAGAAGTAAAACTCTCTTTATTTGCAGACAACATGATACTGTATAGAGAGAACCCAAATGATTCCACCAAGAAACTGCTGGAACTGAAATGAATTCAGCAAAGTAGCAGGATACAAAATTAATGGTCAGAAATAAGTTGTATTTTTTATATGCCAATAATGAACTAACAGAAGCAGAAATTAAGTAAACAGTTCCATTCACAATTGCTTCAAAAGGAATAAAATACCTAGGAATAAACCTAACCAAGCATGTGAAAGAACTGTACTCAGAAAATTATAAGACAATGAAGAAATAAAGATACAAATCAGTCGAAGCACATACTGTGTCTGTGGATAGGAAGAAGTAACATCATTAAAATGTCCATACTACCCAAAGCAATCTCTAGACTCAATGTAATTCATATCAAAATTTCAATGACCTATTTCACAGAACTAGAACAAATATTTCAAAAATTCATATGGAACCACGACAGGCCCTGCATAGCAACAGCAATCCTGAGAAAGAAGAACAAAATTGGAGAAATCACACTACCTAATATCAAACTATACTACAAGGCCATGGTAATCAAAACAGCATGGTACTGGCATAAAAACAGACACATAGATCAATGGAACAGAATAGAGAGCCCAGAAATAAACCCATAGCTTTATAGTCAATTAATATTTGACAGAGGAAGCAAGCACATACAATGGGCTAAAGATAGTTTATTCAATAAACGGTGTTTGGATAATTGGACAGATATGTACAGAAAAATGAAATTAGACCACCTTCTTACACCATTTTGAATGTATCAAACATTCAAAATGGATTAAAGACTTAAATTTTAGACCTGAAACCATAAAAATCATCGGAAAAAATACAGGAGGCAAGATCTTGGACAATATTTTATTGGATATATCTCCTCAGGCAAGGGAAACAAAAGAAAAAAATGAACAACATTAAACTAAAAAGTTTTTGCACAGCTAAGGGAAACAACAAAATAGAAAGACAACACACAGAGTGGGAGAACATATTTGCTGATATATTTGATAAGAGGTTAATATCGAGAATGTATTAAGAACTTACAAAACTCAGCACCAAAAAAACAAACCACCCAATTGAAAAATGGGCAAAGGGCCTTTGTTACCTATTTTAAAAGGCACTTAATATTAGCAATGTCTGTAAACACATATAAAATGTATTTTTGGTTAGTATATTTTATTACTTCAGATCTTGTATCTTTCTTCATCAAATTGCTAGATCTTAAAGGGTATGTATTACTATATCATAAATTTATCTTTCAAAATATTTTGATAATAGTATTTCAATAAAATTTTCTTCCTTTGTATTTTTTTGTAGTTTATTTTCTATCTTTAAAAACATAATTCTGACAAAGGATCCCTAGGCTTCATAGATTGTCAAAGAGGTCCATGGTACAAAAACCACGCAGGACACCCTGTGTGTCCTGTCTGTCTGTGTCCCTGGCGCAGTGGCTTCATTCGTACAGATACTGAACAGGTATATGATGAATGGCTATAAAGAATGGTATATGAATAAACGTAGAGAGTTTCCTCTCCAACAGGAAAGATATAATACAATTTCAGCTCTCTTAATTACAATCATATTTTAGTAATGACTAGACAGTTTGAGCTGTCGTTCACCAGAGCCTCCCTAATAAGGAGGCTCTTTTAATCATTGAGAAACCGTATATGGTTGGGGGAAGAGCATGGCCTCTAGCCAGACTGCCTGAATTCAAATCCTAACTCTGTTTTCTCCTGGATGAGTGTACCTGGAAAAGATAGTTAAATATTGCACATAAGTTTTCTGTAAAATGGAATGATGATAAAAAAGGTGTAAAAATCATAGGCACATTATGATCATGATATATGTTTGTGAAAATAACTAAAAAGTAAATAAGATGCTTGGAGTGGTAAGAAGTTGTATTAATACTTTTCGTACATTCCATGTTCTTATAAAATCTCATAGTTTTATAGCATCACTTACAAAAGACTGTCTGTTGTTAAATTGTTGGCAATAGAGTTAAAACCATAACTTTTCATGGATTAACTTGCTAGGATATGAGCTTATTTTGAAGAAGTGTGAGGTGGTGTCCTGGGGACAATTTTCTGACACCTGTTAAAATATGAGTATACATTCATTTTGATAATAATCTTCCTCCTTCAGTAACTATGTAATTGAAAGGCCCTTTCATATTACCTTGTTCACCTAGTTCAAGCTATATCCTAATAGATCTATGCCTCTATATAAGTCTTGCTTTGAGTACATATAGCACTTCATTTATACCATGATTATAACAATTACAATGGTATATTGTGATTGTTTATAAATTATGTATCTTTTAAAAAAGAAAATGTGAGCTTTTTGTTACAGGTAGATGGAGAAAATAAATTTTTATCCCCAATGATTCCTTTAATGCCTAGTATAGGGTGGGCATTTGGTAAATTTTGAGTGAATTATTTTTATCTACAATATGATAAAATATTTCTAGTAACAGGCTTTCTTCTCTTCATTCAGCCTTTGATATTGTCAGGTATTTCTTACTTTTGGAAAGTTTTGCATGTGTTATATTTAGGTGTGCCTGGTACACTTATTCATAGTCATAATTCTCTAGTAATACAATAAATTTTCTTTTTAAACATAAATCTTTCTTCATTCCTCATGTAAATACACCCTGTCCTTTCATCTGTTTCTGACAGTCACCCAGAAACTCTTCACCCTGCATGTTCCCCGTGTTTCTCGCCATGCTCTTATACTTCTTTCTGCTCAGGCTGGTGTACATGCACGTGCCTCCCCAAATCCAGCAAATATTCCTCTACTTGTGTGGCCTGACATCTTTTTAGCTTAAAATTTTTCTACACCACTTGGAAAATACTGATGTTCTCTAGTCTGTAACATGTTAACTGTTTAACTGCTATCAAATCATGTCTTTCTCTTCCTAGATGTGGAAATTTATATAATTATGAATGTCAGATGTTATAGTTTTTCTTGTTTTGATCCAAAGCCATTTAAAATTGTTTGATTGATTGGTTTTACTGCCTACTCTGAAACCCAGAGAGGTAAAACATTACAACCGTCTTCTCTTTAAGACACTGGATTTTTCATGAATTTATTATTTTATTTTGATCTGTTTTGCTTTCCTTTCATCTGTGTATTATGAGATTTGTATTGTAGGGGAGACAAAACTTTTACCCTTTTATGGTCTCCGGCTGGGCCTGAGAATTACATTGCCATAAGACAGATCAGCAGGAGAAAAAGACAGATTTTTACATGTATGTGGGAATCCCCTTGGGAAAATGAAGACTTCCCCTTCCCCAAAAAGGGGCTAAGCCTAAGTGTTTATATACTAGGTTGAACAAAGAGAGGCAATGTGGGAAAGTAACTGAAATGTAAGGGAGATAAAGTTATTTTTAACAGGATCTGTTGTTACAGATGTTCCTTGGCCTTCACTCTCCATCTCTGGTGGCAAGAATGTTTCTTTTCCTCTGGTATCAGGAGTGCATCTTTTACGTGGGAGTTTTCCTCCTGCTTTCAGAAAAAAAATGGGAGTTCCCTTCTTGGATCTGCTATTTTTCAAGTAACTTGGCTCAACATAGTTAATTGTTATGCCCAAGTTATATATTTTGGGGGGGAATATTCTGCCACCTTTCAGTATCAGTCTGTAATAAGTAAATATCATAAGAATTTTGATAGAAAATAATTTAAACCTCATTGTTATTTGTTACATTTTCTCATTTTGTTTGCTTCTGAAGCGCTCTAAACATTTCAGAGAGGAGAGGTTCAGGGCAGTGGGATACAGGGGTGTAGCGCATGGAGTCTGAAGCTAGCTGGCCTAGGTTTTGTGACCTTGAACAAATCACTTAACCTTTCTGTTACCTTAATTCCTTATTGATAGCCCAGAGAGGATGATGGCATTTACTTCATAGGATTACCGTGATGTTTACAGCAATATAAATGAAGTGCTTAGAATGAGTTCCTTCTCAAAAACAAAGCAAAACAAAACAAAACAAAACCACTGTGTAAGTGGAATAATGTGGGATTCCTAAAGAATTACCTGGTGTGAAATCAGCCTAGCTTTTCTGAAAGCCGGTGAGGCAAAGCTTCCTCTTTTCTTCCCACAGCAGCTGCACTGACCAGCCTAGTACCCCTCAATGCATAATGCGAACTTGTGGTGGGAAGCGGAGATGTAGGCAGCAGTGCTGGAGGAACTTGAAAGACTTGGCCTGAATCGGTTAAATGAAGGGCAGGAGGGGATATAAAGCCAGAAAAAACTGTGAGGACCAGAAAGCTAGTGAGGGGTTGGTGGGGGTGACTCAGGGCTACAGGAAAGGGGTAAAAAAAGACTTGCCCTAACTCCTGGACAAAAACGTCTCTGCCAGCCAGCCGTGGGAAGAAAATAATGGGAAGGTATTCAGCAGAATTCTAATTTGTTGGAGGTAAGTATAGTTGGTCAAAATGTACTTTTTTTTCCTCTCTCCTCTCGCCTGCCCCCTCCGCCCATCCCCAGCTCTGGTCCTCTCTCCTTCCCTTTCTTCCTTCCCTCATACTCCCGTACCGCTTGAGTTATTTATTTATTTTTTAAAACATTCTCTTGGCCTTGGTATGTCTTATCCTCATTAAGGATAAAGTATTTGTCTTATCCAAAACTACAAAATATTTGTCTTATCCAAAATACTTTGAGTAAAATTTTGACAAATTGAATAAATACAGTAATTATACTTACACAATTGTGATTAGCTAATAACAGTTTGATTTTTTAAAATGTAGAATACTTCCCTGGCTGGTGTAGCTCAGTGGATTGAGCGCGGGCTGGGAACCAAAGGGTCCCGGTTCGATTCCCAATCAGGGCACATGCCTGGGTTGCGGGCCAGGTCCCCAGTGAGGGCCATGTGAGAGGCAACCATACATTGCTGTTTCTCTCCCTCTCTTTCTCCCTCCCTTCCCCTGTCTAAAAATAAATAAATAAAATCTTAAAAAAAAAAAAAACCGTAGAATACTGAAGTACTCTAAGCTTGAATTACCTTTTTTAAAACTTTATTTATTTTTAGAGAGAGGGGAAGGGAGGGAGAAAGAGAGGGAGAGAAACATCAATGTGTGGCCGCCTCCCTCACACCCCCAACTGGGGACCTGGCCCACAACCCAGGCATGTGCTCTAACTGGAATCGAACCAACGACCTTTCAGTTTCAAGGCCGACGTTCAACCTATTAAGCCACACCAGCCAGAGCTTGAATTACCTTTTAAGTGTCAGTCTGATGTATGAAAACATAATTTATGACAAGGTCTACTTTTCAGGTGATGAAAAATATGAGATCTATTCTTCGTGTTTTGAAAACCATTTCATTAGTTGCCATTTGTTGATGCTTTAAATTTGCGAGATATCTTTTCTACATGGTCTGTAATTAATTATTAATTCTTGATATCTTCACTTGTAAGGTCACCTATTTATATAACTCAACTTGTCTATCACCTGGGCGTGTAGCTAAACTACTAACATCTGTTAATCCATGACCGTTTTTGACTAGTAATGTTAGGGGCATTAACGAGTTTTATTTATTGCTATTCTTTTTAAACCGTTCAGAGTATTTCTAGCCTTTAAACAACCTTTTCCAACTCATTCTCTCAATACGTTTGACGTGCAACAAAAGTGACTTTTGTCTCATTATGGAAGTGGGCCAGATTGTTTGACATAACGACAGGTGGGATATTATTTAGAGCTGCATTGGGTTCCACTGGGTCTTTGTTCCTTCTGGGCTGTATTTTGACTTGCACGTTCCTGACTGCTGTGGTGACATCAGCCTCTTTTATTGAACTTGGAACATGCCTGCAAGAGCAGCCTTATAAAGGTTTTAGCTACAGAGTTAGAGTTCTCTTAAACATTTTATATATTAGTGTTTTTTATAGTTTGGTTTTATTAGCAGTACTAGAATTATATGTAGCATTTACTATGGTTTGGTTTTGTTTGTTTTTACATAGTTTCCCATTATGGAAAATACAACCATTGTGTTTATGGTTGTGAATATTTGTGCTTTTTGATTCCTTGGAATGAAGGAATTCCTTCAAGTATAGAATGTCTTGACATGTATTATTTGCAAATTGCAAAACATATGAGAAATTTCTACCATTTTAGACAAACGAATTCCTTACGAAATTAAAGATATTCCTTTTACTTATTGGCTATCTTTAACATCTGAAGTATCGGAATCTATTATTAGACCAGGAAATGATGAAAAATATTATATTGATCCCAACTTTAAGGAATATTAAAATGCTTTTCTTCCTTCCAGTCAAAAAGATATATACTAAGAACCTTTTAAATTCCAGGCACTGTGTTATGCATGGAGAAGGTAGCAGTGAATCAGATAGACAAACTCTGTAGCCTCCTAGACCTGTGGTCCTGGGTAGTGTGTGACAGCTTGTCAATTGGGGCAAACACTGTGTTTATACCAAAAGCAGATTCTAAAGCAAACTTGTAGTGATAATCGCTACAATTTATTTAGTGCTGTAGGCTTTGTATATGACAGCTCTAACAGGTGAGAAGGAACTATTAATATCTTTGTTTTACAGGTAAGTGAGCTAAGACTCAGAAAAATTAATTTGCTCCACATCACAGAGCCAGTGGTGTGAATTTTAAAACTCTAGTCTATTCATTGCCAGTTTATCCTTTCCATTGTAAATCATTGTCTCTAAATACAAATTTTAGACTAATAATAATACTAACTTATTTTTAAGAGGAAATTGATACAAATTGGTGATTTCAATCATTAACAGAAATTATTATATTTGTAATTTGATATTTTGGGTTTTAGATGAATGAAGAATGGCCTTACAATTTTCTTTTTTTAAATAATCTTTTAAGCTTTGTGCAGTGGCAGTATTGTAGCCAATGAGGTTTATCCAAGGCGCAATTATTGCTAATTAAATAATCTTTTAGTTTTCAATTACAGTTGACATATTATTAGTTTCTAGAATATTGAAACTAATATATAATGATTAAACATTTATATAACTTATGAGCAATCACCCAGATAAGCCTATTACCCATCTGGCACTGTATTTAAGTGCAATGTTGTTTACTGTATTCCCTATGCTGTACTTTATATCCCTATGACTGTTTTTATAACTGGCAATTTGCACATTTTAATCCCATCCTCTTTTTAACCAAACCCTCCCCCTCAACCCTCATCCCATCTGACAATCATTAAAATGTTTTCCGTATCTATGAGTTTGTTTCTGTTTTGTTTGTTTATTTTGTTTTCTCGATTCCACATAGAGGTGAAATTATATGGTATTTGTCTTTTTCTGTCTGACAAAACTTCACTTTTGTATAGCTGAGTAATATTCCATTGTATATGTACCACTTCTTCTTTATCCATTTGTCTATCAATGGACTCATAGGTTGCTTCCATATCTTGGCTATTGTAAACAATGCTGCAATGATAAAAGAAAAGGGAAAGAAAAACACTAGAGTAAGTTGCAGTGAACGTCGAGATGCATACGATATATCTTTTCAAATTAGTGTTTTGGGTTTCTTTGGATAAATGCCCAGAAGTGGAATTTCTGGTCCTTCTTTGTCTCTTGTGATAGCTTGTGCGCCTATTTTGTCTGATTACAGTATTGCTTCCCCAGCTTTTTTTTTGCTTCCATTTGTATCCCTTTACTTTCAGCCTATGTGTCTTTCAACCTGAAGTGGGTCTATAGGCAGCAGATGTATGGGACCTGTTTACCCATGCAGCCACACTACGTCTTTTGATTGGAGCATTTAATCCATTTACAGTGATTATTGATAGGTATGTAATTATTGCCATTTTATTATTCATATTTTAACCTTTTCTTCTCCTCCTTTTCCTCCCCCCCCTTTAATATTCCTTATGATACTGGTTTGGTGGTGATGAACCAGCTTAACTTTTTGTTGTCTGGAAACTCTTTATATGTCCTTCAATTCTAAATAATAGCTTTCTTGGGTAGAAAATCTTGATTGTATATTCTTCCTTTGAATAATTCATGCTGATCCTGTAAACTTTCTGTTGAGAGAAATCAGCAAATAGTCTTTTTTTAACTATATTTTATTGATTATGCTGTTACAGTTGTCCCACTTTCCCCTCCTTCTTGCCCCCCACCCCCTTACCCCCCCTTTCCCCACCCTTTAGTTTTGTCCATAGGTCATACACATAAGTCCTTCTGCTTCTGCCCTTCCTATACTATCCTTAACCTCCCCCTGTCTGTTGTCTACCTCCCATTTATGCTACCTGTTCTGTGCCCTGTTCCCACCCTCTCCCCCAACCACTCCCCTGTTGATGTTCCTCCATACCTTATATAACTCCCTTTAACATTTCATACAATAAAGGCTGGGTGGTGATGAACTTCTTGAACTTGACCTTATCTGAGAAGCACTGTATCTGCCCTTCCATTCTAAATGAAAACTTTGCTGGATAGAGTATTCTTGGATGTAGGTCCTTGCC